>NMRB01001575.1:136829-169433 GCA_002633025.1 Notospermus geniculatus | reverse complement strand
CCCAACCGATATGAAGCGAATCGAATGCCGCCCGCACATCCTGTTTCTTATAAATTGATGACAGGGGCTGAGCCTTCGAAAGAGGTTCTTGGAAGGACTCAGAGCCTATCCCAAGGTAAGAACCATTGATAACCTCAGTCCTTGACGGGAGATCAACTTAGAATTATCTACGACTCCTAATCCGACCGGCCGGGAGTTTCTGAGAACAGGTTGTATTCATTCTGGCAAATCCGTATGCCCTCATCAGATAGATTTTTTGAAGACAGAATCAGACTTTCCCTTCGCCTGATGTTCGAGAGCTTTTGTACGAAAGCCCAGAATGCTCATTCAAAATTCAAAATTCAGCTTTGAATTTTGAAGTGAATAAATAGTGCCACTTCAAAATTCAAAATTCAGTATTGAATTTTGAAGTGAATAATTGGCACTTCAAATTTGAAGTGGCGCTGTTTATTCACTTCAAAATTCAAAGTTAAATTTTGAATTTTTGAATGAGCATTCTGGGCTTTCGTACTTTTGGACGCTATTCGACGTTGACTTAAAAAAGCCATTTTCAAAAAAGCGTCTACCAAACGTATTTAAGTCCCGAAGGCTGTAGAGATTGACTGCATGGCTGTACATGTACATGTATTTAAATCGTATTGACCAAACAAGACGCAGACTCAGTTCGCTTTTACGTCAAGCTTTGCAAAAATACACCTTTCCAATGCACAATCTCATTCGCCATTAAAAAATCAATCATTCTGATACGATGTGAAAAATCAGGTTAATGCTTCAGTTGTCATGAAGAACCATCGGCACAGAGTTTTCCCTGAGGGAGGTAAAGAAATGCACGGAAAGAAAATTGCTTGATGGAGGAATGCCGTCAACCGTACTAATGTTTCCCGAGCCGGCTGATATACTTGTGGTTCCGATGGATTTCGCTCGTTTTCAAAATATTCCCCAAAACAAGAGAAGGGTGTGTGTCTCACTCGTTTCTGCTGTACCATGCTTCTTACCATGGATTGTTTCCCGCAACACTAAGGCTAAGTCCATTCACGCGAATTTCGAGATGAGGAAGGATGCCGCATCCTTTATCCATGACCAACGCCGCGGAAATAAACAATGTTGCCGCATCGCACCGCTCGAATTCCTAGCGGTGCGATGCCCAACCATTGTTTGTTTCCGCGGCGTTCGTCACGGACAAAAGATGCGGCATCGCGCCGCTCGAAAGTCGTGTGAATGATTTCTTAGCCGACAAAGAATCCATTCCCGCGATTTTCGAGCGGTGCGATGCCGCATCCTTTGTCCGTGACCAACGCCGCGGAAACAAACAATGCTTTCGAGCGTTTGTGAATGGACAACAGCCAACCTTTGCCTAACCGTACGTTTCTCAACCAAAATATTCTTCATAATGCTGCCCAATTATGTTCGTATTTTCCAATGTTTCTCAACTAACCTCTCAGCCCATTGTGTTCCTCATTATTGAAGTCATACAATTAATGTACATGTACATTCACGGCGAGAGATATGCCCAGGTCGTCGATTCGTTTGTTCCAACACGAGATGAGGAAGTTTGTTGTGGTCACAGTCGATCATCAATCATACATGTATTATTTTACATGGAAATGTGTCACTTTCATACAGGTACTTGCCTCGTGTGAGAAAAAACACGAACTTACGGCTAGGGTAGCTCTTATGAGTGGATGGCCAGAGGCCTGTTTCATAAAGTGACTTAAAGGTATGGTACCATTAACTTCAAATCATTTTCCATTTGGTTAAAGGTGCCATTAGCTTGAAGTCACTTTATGAAACAGGCCCCAGTATTCTAGAACGTTCCTTTAGCGTTAAGGGAGCCTTTAAGTCAACCTTTCGCTAAATTTTATTTCAAGAACCAACCTTTATCTCGGGTCAAAAGGACGCCTTTAGGTACCTTCCTTTAGCAAAGGTTGGATCATTTCAAGAACCTTCCTTCATTACAGGATGCGAATATGAAATAGAAATAGAAATTACAGGAAATTACCGGAAATGTAATTACAGGAAATGCTTTATTTTGCCTTAACGTGCTTAAGGGGGCCTTTAAACGTAAGGTTTGTCTGGAGTATCCTTTAGTCTTCCTTTACAAGCTAAAGTGCAATGATTTTTTTCTGAGGGTCACTTCTACCTTGGCGATGGGTGATTCCCTCAAACGGCTAGCATGTTTCAAGAACCAACCTTTATCTCTGGTCAAAAGAGGCATTTGGGTACCTTCCTTTAGCAAAGATTGAGGCCCGTATTCTAGAACGTTCCTTAACGTTAAGGTCGACCTTAAGTCTACTGTAAAACCATCGAGAACAATAGATTTAAGGTGGACCTTAATGTTAAGGAACGTTCTAGAATACGGCCCTGAGTCTGTTACTACAGATAATTTGTGAGCATAAAGGGAACCTTAGAGATAGTGTCCCTTATTTAAAGGGTGCCTTTACCATCTTTGTGCTAAGGACGATCTTAAAGATGCATTTAAGCGGAAGGTTGGTCTGGAGTTTTCTTTAGGCCCGTCTTCTAAAACACTCCTTTAAATAGGCCTTAAGTGGACCTTTATAGAGGCTTCCTATACTGAGGAGTTCCTTTACTAAAGGCTCCTTTAACAAATGGTATTCAAGAACCAAAGCATTTCCTGTAAAGAAGGAATGTTCTTGAAACGACCCAACCTTGCTAAAGGGAGGTATCTAAAGGTGTCCTTTGACCCATGTGTGATATCTGACGGATGTTATCCTAGTCGAGTGTATTCGGTGGACCTTTTAGGCCTTGACACCGAAGGTTTCTCCGTCGGGCACTCCGGTTTCCTTCTCCTGTGCAATAATTCACTGAGGGGAGAATTCTGAATAACAAACAGGGGTTCTAAAATCAGCACCACGTTGGTTCTTCCCCTGAACATCACCGGGTGAGCGGTAGTCTGCCTTTGGTCAAAGCCATCATGCAAGCAATGCACGCAATGGTGATGTCAATCGTATAATAGGCTTGTTCAAGCTGCATCTGCCGAAACGGCTTGTGATAGTGGTACATTAGCCCGAAAACAAGCCCAGCTGGTATCATCTCATGAGGACGTCCACAGTAACTGCACATCCATCCTCGATCACACGCCATGTCTTCAACTGATACGTAACGTATGTCGATGGCGCATTTTGCTCAGTCTCGCCCACCCGAAATTCCTCAATGTACAGCGATCGTATCATACGCGCTCCGGTCACCCATCCGCGTAGCGCTTGCCCTCAACGTTTCTTGGGAGTTTTCGCAAAGCCCCCGAAACGCCAACGCGAACGCCAATCCCATTGTTCGATACCACGAAGAAGAGCACCGAACAAAAGGATAGACGTTCGCGTTGGCGTTTCTGGACCCATCATAAAAGTAGTTAGGTCTAAGTGTGACACTTATCCTTTGTTCAACACAAAAGATAAGTATCACACTTTGACTGAAGTATGTTTATGGAATTTGGACCCTGGGGCTTTGCGAAACTCTCTGTTAACTTCTAGCGAAGAGGCCAACGCGCCAACCACTAAGCCATTAAGGAAATCTTCTATGGCCGGTAGCTGCAAAGTATTCAATGCCACAGCCACCCATATCGCTGTAGCTGCAAGGGGTTCAATGCACCAGCAATGTTTAGCTAGGTGACAAACCTTGGCCTCCCCTACGCCTGATGCGCTAGATCCGTCAGAGCTTCAGTCGAGTGGCTTGGGTTCATGGTTTTCGAGGCACACCACGGGTTACTCAGGGCATATCGTTCTTTCTCAGGTAATCCATGATGACAGAAACACTTCGATACGTTTTCCTCAGTGTCCTCGAGAATGTCTCGAAGGGAATAGAACTCCGGTTATCCAAGTAAACCTAGTGGAATCATCGCCACTAAGTACGCAAGGAAGACATTTTCATGAAAAAGTCTCTTCTCTGAAATCAAGCACTTAGTGTTTTTTTCTCATCTCTTGACATATTAAGAGTAAGTAACGCCAGTAGAGTAGAAGACTTGCACTTGGTGAACTATTGGAACTCCATGATGTTATTAATATTAGAATCCGGTATTAAGTCTGACATTGACCAAACCCTGATGACTCTGTTCCCATGATGGATGACAGCCACTCCCAACATATTATTTTGTATCGGTAGGATTTTCTAAGGAATCTTCGATTTCCCATCTTTGTCAAAGTGTCAAATCTGGCGGTGATGTGCTTTATGGCGGTAAGGGTTTCAGTGGCGTACTTACCCAGGGGGCAAAACCCCATTTTTGGCGAAAATGGGGGACCAGCTGCTATAAAAAGCCACCCCCTGGTAATGTGTTCAGGGGACCCCCCTGAGTCGCACTAGGGTGGGTGGCCTTTGAGATTTTTTGCAAGACGCCGAAAATTGACTTTGAAGTTCAGGACACTGACTTTATCATTGAACCCAAGAACTGACACAATGATGAGCGTTGTACAGGAGAATGGGACCCGATGTACAGCTAACTTTTGAACGGTTGGATTTACACCCCATAAATGTATTACCAATAGATAGAAACATGGTGCCTCCGAAGCAGACAAGCATGTTTTTAATTGTTTTTGAGTAGTTATGTAATAAGAAATGAATTTTTATGCTAATTAATGCAAAAATTGGTCAAAATACATAAAAACGCGGTTTCCAATTACGTAACTAGTTAGAAACTAAAAAAAACATGCTTATTCGATTACAAGCCACCATGTTTCTATCTGTTGGTAATACATTTAGTGTAAACCCAACCGTTCAAAAGTTAGCTGTACATCGGGTCCCATTCTCCTGTACAACGCTCAGTCATGTGTCAGTTCTTGGGTTCAATGATAAAGTCAGTGTCCTGAACTTCAAAGTCAATTTTTCGGCGTCTTGCAAAAAATCTCAAAGGCCACCCACCCTAGCGTGACTCAGGGAGGTCCCCTGAACACATTATGAGGGGGTGACTATTTACAGCAGCTGGTCCCCCATTTTTGCCCTTTGCCCCCTGGGTAACTTACAAAATAATAGAGATCGTTTTCATGAGGAGATTGATTCCACTTATTTTGAGCATTGCTTTTTTCAGGCCAACACAAATGTACACAAAATTGGGGAGTAGGTTTCACTGCATTTACATTTTACTGGGTTTTATTTAGATCGGCGAGGGCCTGCAAGTGCAAGCTGCAGTCGCTTCCAACAAAGAGCGCTAGTGAGATTCGTGAGGTTGAAAATTGGTAACATTGAAAATCTGACCCTCCTCTGCACCTCTTAAAAGTCATTTTTGGTGTGTATTTTTTCTGAGGGTCTTAGTGTCTTAGGTCTTAATTTTGTACATTCCAAGGGTCTTAGGGTCTTAGTTTTGTACATTCCAAGGGTCTTAGGGTCTTAGTGTTTTACATTACAAGGGTCTTGGGTCTTAGGTCTTAGTTTTGTACATTACAAGGGTCTTAGATCTTAGTTTTGTACATTACAAGGGTCTTAGTGTCTTAGGTCTTAGTTTTGTACATTACAAGGGTCGAAAGCTGCCCATACACGATCAATATTATTGCACAATATGAGGATCACAATGGCAATATTATTGTCAATCTTTCTTCTAATTATCATGCTAGAAGCACACGACCACCCATTTGGGCCCCATATTGTGCAATAATATTGCGCCGTGTATGGGCGGCTTTAGGTCTTAGTTTTGTACATTACAAGGGTCTTAGGTCTTAGTTTTCTATACACCCAGGTCAAGGTCCGTTGTACTTCGTCGCCTCAGCCGATCGTCAGTCACTTTCGACGAACCTTTTCCTCTCGGCACTCCTCTCTGATCTCGTAAACCAAACGTACTTACACGTAATACACTGGCAAAGAAATAGCCTTTAATCAGCTGAAGTCTGTCGTCTCATACAGTTCCGACGTATTAGTTAATCTGTCTGGAAGGGAGGATATCAAACATGATAGGATATTACATCTGCTGGCGTCCGTCGCTCAAGGTGCAAAATATCCCAGTTGATATTTCTCTTGGATCGCCGGTTGTTTTCATAAGGCTGATCACACGGTCATATTTAGTTTCACATCAAACAACCACATAGATCCATCATTTTTGGGTTTTGCTTGTCGAAATACTAAGCGAAGAAGATTACCTCAAAATACAGCGAACGATAAGTTAGTTTTCAAAAACAATGTACTACATGTACGTGATCAGTCATTAGGTAAACCTTATCAGCTAGTAATTAATGATTAGAAAAATGCTTCAAAGGTACCGGTATCTCAAAATTGACCACACACAGATTATTACTGAAATGTATAGAATACATACACATAGATGTATTTAGCTTTTTGACTTTTCAAATTCGGATGAGTAGTTGGGAGATATCGATTATGTGTGTGAAAATGCCAGGTGAGTGCTATTTTACGTTCAGTAACTAGCCAGGATTGAAAATGCTAATTTATGCGTGATGTCATTGCAGGGATAAATATTCAAAATCAAATTTGAGACATCCATGTGGAAAATAAGTTCATTCTTATTACATACATGTACAATGTATAAATACTTACTAATGGACAAATTTCTGACTTCATTCTTTCATTGCGCAAGTCCATTACAGCACTAAAATGCATGCTCATTATGCAAATCCCTGCAATGGCGCCGTCAAATTAGGCCCAACATTCTCTTTTGACCAAATCCATGCACATGTAATGTTAAACTTTTTAACCTGTTGAAATTTTTCAATGAAACAAAAACATCTTTGATCTGCATTATGTTCCCTAACTTTCTAAAGTTAAAAAAGGTAGGTGCAACTACGACTTTATTATCCAATCACTTCCAAACTCGACACCTCACGAAGTCGGTGAGTTATACGGGTGTTTTGTTTTGTAAATCAGGCACCTCCGTAGGATTTGTTGAGCCGCAATTCGACTGCTTTCCTGACCAATTGCCATGCCTTAGCCATACGGATGGAGAGACGAAACTGGTAAGCTCCCAGATCCGCACCTGATATGGAGCTTTGTGATGAAGTTCCCCGACACCTCCGCCAAGACTGATGTTGGTCATTCATAATAGAGTTGTTACCTATTCACAACAGTTGGCCACCTTGGACAGTCGCATGAAATGGTGATGTAATCATTATGTAATACAAGGTATGAAACCAGACATGCGGTAAAAGCTTACATAACTCTTTATTACAGGCCTAAGTTAATCACATTACAGCCATTCAGGAAATATACCGACTCATGCAGGGAATTTCATTGTTATAGAGAATAATTAGAAGATGCTGATGTATTCCTTTTCATCAGGCTATCATATACAGCTCTGTTACTTTGTAGGCCAACATAAACTGTCAAGACTGCCTCGATCACTATCATCTAGGCTACCATTAACTACATCCCTCTGCCGGGGATGTTCCATCCTGCAGTCCATTCCTTATTGCTCTGATATCTCCCCAGGAANGCGAGTGAATTCATACAATAGGCCTAGTGATTCTAGGCGGAACTAACGTCTGTAATTGAGATGTGGTAATGAGGGTTATGTCATACCTTGTGGTTATGTTTATTTGTGCAATAGACCTGTAATCTATACCCTGGCACAGTAGGAACATTGAACTGTCCCGTTCAGGGGACAACTCTAATAGGAGCAGTCAGCAGCGCGCACTGCCAAAAGACGGCAGCAAAGTTCTAGCGGACCGATACAAAAGAAACTTCCCTTGATTGGTGCTCGATCAAGCATGAATGGGGCCGCTATTTGCAATGAATTGAGCTGTAGTGACACCTATTGGTCAACTCACTGACAGCTCCTTATTGTATTACCGGTACACTTCTACAATGAAGGCAAGTCCGCAAGGTCTTCCTCACAGATAGACACAAGTGTAATAAGTTTCTTTGATTTGCAATAAAATCATAGAGAAATAAGTACCTGATAAACCGTAATATACTTAGAAATATATAATGTACTTTGGTGGCCAAATAAAAGGAGTTTTGCTGAGAACGCAGAACTTCCATATCGGGATAACGTGGTAGCTATATCCTTACTTTTATCCCCTACGAAGCAATAAAAATAATACCCTTGTTTTGTAAATTACTTGTTCATGATCCTCTTCTCCAGACACATTTGACTCAGTCGCCTAACAAACTTACAACGCTTTGTGACGACTGTGTTCTACTGTAATGATGAGAAATTGCGACTAATACTACCGACTCTATCATGATTTACTTGATAGTTGGCTCCATAGAATGTCATAATCATGATAGACTGTCAGTCTGGCTGAACCAGGGCGTGGGTTCATGTCGGTTGCGTTTGCAGTCTCATCTAAATAACTCCGATAAAAGATTTTTGCACGCTGATGTCATGTTCAAAGAAAGACAACGCCGGATTGAATTGTTTATTGATTCTATTTCGTATCTTGCTGAACTGTCAGGGCCGTCGACTACACGCAATAGGCTATAAAACCTTCGCGCTGTTTGTGAAAGGAACAGTTTTTTTTTATAACATACGGTGATAGGTTGGTTCCAGATGATTTTTATGTTGGTGTTGTTTTAAAGGGGCACAGTGTTCCTTCCCTTTGCTGTGATAAACATACATGTATCTGTATCCGCATGAAGGGAGACCTCTATTGACAATGTTGTTGAACTACCGCTGGCTCCCAGGGTATCCACGTTATGCATCGCATTGTGTGTAATCATATATTCTCGAACCCTGGTGCGAAATCCTAACAGAAAATCAACAGCTGGAAAAGTTTCTGATTGTAGGCGTGAATTTGGAGTGGACGGTGCGAACGTCACGTTATATCATCTGACCTCAAGGGCCGTATGCACCAAACGAAGATTATCTTAACTCAGGTTGAGCCACATCTTTTCCATTGTCACATCGTGCCCTGGCAAACCTGAACAATTGAAAAGTGGTGGCTCAACCTGAGTTCAAGATAGTCTTCGTTTGGTGCATACGGCCCCATGAGGTAATTTTTTTTCTCGATAATGCTACATGTACACACTAACAATAATAACGGAAAATACGGAACTGACATGGTGCAGAACACCGATTTTCAGCAGTGTCGGTGTTTAACTGGAATGAGCACTGAAAATCGCGCTGCACCATTTTTAAAGTACAGATTCTGTAACTTGATTTTTGCAGTTCATTGTGTAAGGGAAACACCCATTTTTGACCTGATTGGCGTCATTCATGATCAACCTTTCTTATCGTTTTGTACCTTTCAGCTTGTTGCTGTTGTCTAGTGAACACATAAAGTACATGTCAGGAATCTAATTCGTTTTTATTACCTCGGCAAACTGTCTCATCTCCACGACGGGAAAGAGCAAGGAGAATCGTAAAGTGCAAATTACGAGACCAATTTTCTCTCGCTGCTGAAAAGAAATCGGATTTCGCTGAAGACACGGCTTCCTCGTTGAATAATGCCCGTCACAACCGGTCAAAGAATTCCCGAAATTTTATGAGTGTGTGAATACAGGCAGAAAGCGATTCACACTGTCACATTCTTCGATAAAATTTTCTGTTTATGCCAGTAGTCAAAACAAAGAATCCATTTTGTGTCAGAAAATTTTGTTTTGTTTTGTGTTGTTTTGTGCTGAATACAGGCAGACACCGATTCACACTGTCACATTCTTCGATAAAATTTTGTGTTTATGCCAGTAGTCAAACAATCCATTTTGTGTCAGAAAATTTTGTTTTGTTTTGTATTGTTTTGTGCTGAATACAGGCAGAAACCGATTCACACTCTCACATTCTTCGATAAAATTTTCTGTTTATGCCGGTAGTCAAAACAATCCGTTTTGTGACAGAAAATTGATGAAAAATTGACAATGTGCCTCGGAAGTTAAAACCACGAGAGTGCGCTGTGGGCATCGCGCACAGAAGTGTGTTCACGACCTAACTTCACTCACTGTTGAAAGCAACGGGCAGGTAATGCATTGTTAATTTCAACGGTCAGCAATTCTATTTGCCGGGGATATACATTCTGTCAAGAAAATTATTATACCAGATGACAAGTGGGCAGTGTTCCAATTGGTTCATACCACGAAATGTCGCTTGAGGCAACGTGGGTCTCGGTCCGGACCGAGGACGGTTCCGAATTCGGTACAATTTTGCCAAATGTAAACAGGTCGAGGCAGCTTGTTGTGTGTACCAAATTGCAGTAGTTGGCCCTTCTATCGGCAAAACGGATACGACATCGGTTAACTCCCTGCGCAGTTGTGTACCGCGCCCCCTACGGTTTGCCCGCTCTCCACAACTACTTCACTTGGATATGTTCGCCGGGTTTGGTCCACAGATGGCGCTGAGGTTTCGCGCGATTTTTGTAGCCTATCAGCACGCTGCTTTCAGAAACTCTTTGGCCCGTTAGCAACGGGATGATGCTGGTCAAATGATCACCAAAATGTCCTCCCGTTGGATTAATAAACTACTCAACGCTTCATGTATGTATTTTTGGTAATATACATGTTGACAATGTGACACTAGACCAAATCCCAGGAAAGTGCGACCCCACGCTCAGTCACTCAGGGACTGGGTAAACTGTTTGGTGATGTCGATATTGATGCGCCGCAAAATCATCCGCTGGGTCGGGTTTTGCAGCACGTCTGTCGTCCCGAGCGATTTTATACTTCAGTGATCGTTCGTGACAGTATTGCCTGTTACAATAATGGCTACATCGTAGAGGGACATTTATTCCAGGAAAAATCATTCCTGACACCCTGGTCGCCAGACGCCTGGTCAAATAGACTATCGAACAACAATAACCATGAGGAAACGGAGACCAATAGAAATTGAATGCCACTACTGTTCATTCCATATCCCAGTGGCGCGAGGTTTTTGGCCGATATCTCCGCAACTGCCTGGGTCAAATTTGACATACCATACATCAATTGACTTGTCGGTATCTTTCTGCTATCTTCATTTTTCGCGTAAGGTCGTCATAACGGATCCCTTTCTCAAAACCCATTTCATTTCGCCACGGTGATCAGTGGAGTTTACACATGCGCGATGCATTGCGTCATTTCAAAATGGCCGCCATTTCGGCCGTAAACACAAACAGTGACTGGTGAAAGAACTTTTTCTGTCACGTTTTTAGGGAAAATGACAGCGATGATGCCTGTAGCGGCAAAAAAGACAAATCGATTGATGTATGGCATGCCAAATTTGAACCAGCAGTTGCGGAGATATTGGCCATAAACCTCGCGCCACTGGGATGTGGAATGAACAGTAATCTGCATTGAGGTAAAGGTACATTACACACTGTGATAAGAAATTAATCCTTTTTGATGATCAATACTGCCAAAAATTCTGTTGGATATACACCGGTATGGTCATGGCTAGAGCAGTGGAGTCACAGTACCAGCCATGATAGCGAAGTTTCGCAAATTTGACGAAACACGAAGTACGAAATACGAGGTTGGACTTCATTTCCATGACGTCATGTATTTCAGGAGACGGAGACTTGCTGGAAGTGCATCTTTTAGTGTATGGCGCAAGACCGAAAATTTGAAATCGGACGATTTTTCAAAAATTGTGAAAAAAGTGATTTTACAAAATGCCATTTTTCTCTTAATTAATTAAAATTGATTTTTGGCAAAACACCATGATGGTTCTATGCCCAACATGTTGCTACAGATTGGGTGCAAATACCATTGCTCTAGCTCCAATGGTTTTTGCGATATTTAGGATAAATTGCCGTCCTTTTACTTTCTACAAGAGTGTACACATAGAAGTGTGTATACACTGAAGTTGAATCGAGATTCGTCAGCTCACGACTGGCTCTTCAGACAACACTGGGAGATGTATTCATATAGTAACATGCTCACCGGAGCGGCAGGGATTCGAAGGAAATAACATTGTGAAAGGGAGCCGTCTTTCCTATGAAATGCGTACCGGTCTAGGCTGCCACACTGTTCCTGTTTGTTTCCCCTCATTTCATAGGTCTACACTGTGAAAAGACAGTCGTGACCAATTTCTCTGTGTTTTCTCTGATGAATTGAGTCGGTGGTCTCTCTAGCTGTTTTTTTGTATGGAGACACTGAGATATGGAGAACAGTAGAAAAAGTTACACCGGGTTCGACTGCTGCGACCTCAGAAGAGGTGACAGACCCAGATCAGACCCGGATCCAAGGGGGGGGGGTAGGCGTACGCCCCCCCCCCTTATGTTTGGCAGAGCAGTGATTTTTTAGCAAGAAAAAAATTAATCAGATAAAAAATCGAGTACAGTGAAACCCCTCTAAGTGGACCACGCGTGGGACCGGGTCAGACTGGTCCACATAGAGGGGTGGTCCACATAAAGGGGGTTGGCATTTTCGAAATTTTGGAGTCCTACTGTGACACTACCACTTTCACCACAGATGGATCCCATGTTGATGTTTAATTACCCCTTCGATGTGAGTGAGTCATTCAATGTTGATTAGCTTGGCCGAGTTTTTGTCTAGCTTACACCAAAAAAGGTGTTAATTGTTTGTTTATTCCTGGGACCAACAAAAAGCCTAGCTTTTCCATGTGTTTGGTGTAACCATGGACCACGCGAATACCTAGATTTTGAATCTTCTGGTCCACATAGAGGGGTCACCATGCACTTTGGGACCCTACTTTTGGTGGTCCAGGTCGAGGTAGAGGGGTGGTCCACTTAGCTAAAGGAAAATGTGAAGGATTTATTTCGGACCGACAAAAATCGATCCACATAGAGGGGTGGTCCACATAGAGGGACGGTCCATATGAGGGGTTTCACTGTATTTTGCTCTCAGATGCCAGGAAAATGCATCTAAAGCACTAGAAATTTCAAAGTTTTCTGTCATCTGTGGGGAGAGCCCCAACCCCCCGTTTTGGCTTCACGCTTTCGGTCCTCGTCGCCTCCGTCGAGCTGCGCCCCCTTCCTGTTAATCCTGGATCCGGCCCTGCAGATGTTTGTCTGCGCCACTCAGACAGTCATATCCACAGTGCTGTCACAGCTCAAAAAAGCATGCCACATCCTAGACAAAAGAAGAAAGCTATTTTCGTATTATACGCGACTAGGACCAAGTTGAATCTCATGTTTTAATGCCAACCGGTACGACAGCCATGAAAGAACAAGATGATCTCTCGGAAATCGCTCTTGATGTCTCATAATAACTGGTGCATCTTCAAAGCGATGAAAGAACTCTTGACTTTCAAAAGTACGTTCAGCAAAACCTCTCGACTTTTTTGAACTTCCGTACAGGCAGATGCAATAAGGGGAATACAGCGGGATTTGTACTTTCCACACTCTAAACCTTTTGACCAAATAAAAAAAAACTGAAGAAATTCAAATTATTGTATGGAGGCCTTTGGCCTAACCAGGCCAATTTAGCACCTATCAGTATTTGGCTTGTTCAGTGTAGGCGTACTGCGCGATGCTCGGGACACGCTGAGAATACACACTTGTATGGCAGGCAAGCCGTTTGTTCATTTAATCAAATAAACCTGTTTTTTTAACCTGGGTTTTTAAAAAATAAACTAGGTTTCTTTGGAAAAATATCTTTTTTAAAAAGATTTTTAAAAAGAAACTTGTTTTTTAAACCAGTTTTTAAAAAACCCAGGTTTGTTTGATTAAATGAACTAACGGCTTGACATAAAAAAACAGTTTTTTTCCACTAGGTAAAAAACAAGGATTTTTTTGAATAAATGAACAGTTGACTAAAAAACCAAGTTTTAAAAAAAACAAGATTCTTTGCAATGGAGTAAAAGAAACCTAGTTTTCAAAAAACTGGTTTATTTGATTAAATGAACAAAGGCTTGCCATACACGTGTATGTGTCTCCCATTGGAGGGTTTGATCTATTCCGTCACTCTTTTATGGGGGAACACTGGCAGACGGGAAGCAACTACAGAGGTCACACCGATTGGGATTCAAAGAAAGGAACATCCAGCTTTGCACTTTGGGTAACAGCAATTTAGCACGTCAGCCGACAGGTTCGAAAATATCTCTGACTGGTTCATCAGGGACACAACTGTAATCACCACAACAAAAAAACTTCTGGGTAGACAGACTCCCTAAATAATGTCATGAGTGGGCGGTCGCTCTGGCTCGAGACATGTTTTTTTTAGATGAGGGGGTCGTTACCATGGCGTCAAAAGATCAACTACACATGTCAGCTAATCCAACTTACACGACAAAAAATCGTCAAGAACATCACATCTCCGATGTAATATAAATGACACTTTTAGCGAAGTGCCTTCAAGGTCTATGAGCACTGTAGTTTTTTGTGGCTTTGTAACCATCACTCTCGGCGTTTAATCTGATCTTGAGACTCCGCCGTGTCAGTTACTGGTGTTAGACAACGTCTTCTTGTTTGTCTCGGTGTAATAAGATTGTATCATGGCAAATATCTTTGGCTTCTTCGAGTACTAATCTCCCGAGACAACCATACGGCACGCACTCATAACATGATACCCGGGTCTCGTCACACTCTTTGTCCATAATCTCGACTGGTGCCATTCAATGCTAATCCTCAAGAGAAGCTTCAAGCAGACGATCTTTTTCAAAACAACAATGACTTCGTGACAGTACGTTTGATGTCCCAAGTAGTGGTGCGTTTTGGTATACCAATATACAAGTACACAGGATCGCGCATTGTCTTACCAAAAAATAATCAAGATGCAAAGCAACAACGGTTTGTACTCGAACAATTCTTCAGGATAAAATAAACCAGATTTTAATAATCTCTGGGGTTCCTTGGGCGGCTATACACACGAGGTCCCATACCGCCCATGTCATGCCACACGGGTATGATATGGGCGATAGGGTATCTTCCCATTTCGCCCTTTCCCAATTCGCCCCCTAATGGTTATTGGTTAGGGTTAGCTACCAGTATTTAATGGATTTATTGTTAGGGGGCGAAGTGGGAATAAACCCCTATTGTATAGCTGATCCGTCAGCACGTTTTGTTTGGAACATTTCATATCGGCGGACATGACATTCTATTACACCGTACGCTGCCAGTCATGTAGATTTTGACAGGGTCGCAGAAGTGCACCCCACAAAAAGGGCCATGCACAGCAAGCGCAAACGTAACAGACGGAAACTTCTGTCACGATGTCCTCTGTACAAAAGAAGCGGACATCTGATATCGGGAACATTAAATTCTATCACACAGGTGTGATAGAATCTAATGTCCCCGTCTTTCTGATGTCCCCATGCATTGTTTGTCACAGGATTAAGGGTCTTGGTCTCTCATGTAGAGCCCAATTCAATGGTGCCGCTTAATCCGCAAATGTATTGTTTGGGGACATCACATATCACATTCTATTACAGGGACATGGCGTAAAAGCATTCTTATTTTCTAAAATTTTCAACTAATGTCGAATACATGTATGCTTGTGACGCCCCCTCACAGTAAAATTTTTATTAGAATGTCCTTAACGAAACTACAGAAGGTTTTTAACGTCAGTTTCTGGGAGCGGTTACGAACCTTGCGTATGAGCCCATCAACTCCCGACATCTTCTCCACCACAGGTGTGGTAATTGATTAGCTTCGTTCTTTTCTCTCAAGGATTTCCAACAACGTTTTAATTAGCGGCAAAGATGGATTGGATGCTTTTCTATGGTGTCCTGAACTGGGTTTCACTCGGTGACGTGCTCGGTTCATGCGTTTCATCTCATATTCCGTTTGAAGTGTACCAGTGAGCGATGTCAATGAGGTTACAGGCCGATTCATATTTCTTCGCCGATTATGCGGAACGAAAATGCGTTTTTGATTTTTCGCAACCCGAGCTCCAAACAAAGCATTTTTCCGTTCCACTCATCGTTTCGGCGAGAAAGTAGACTATTAGAAAAAGCAGAAGATTCTGAAGAATAATCTCAGGCGCGGATCCAGAGGGGGGGGTCGTGACCCCTCCCTGCTCGCCACCACTAATTGTTTTTTTCTCAATAATTTGCGACAATAAGCAAAAAACGCAAGAATAAATCCTCTGTTTCGATACTGAGGTGCCAGGAAATCGCGTCTAGGGTCTTCTAGATTTCAAAATTTTCGGGGGAGGGCCCTCAGACCCCCCGTCGGAGCTGGCACCTTCGGCGCCCGCCTGCAACGACCGCCCTCGGCGGCCCTGATTCCCCTCCGCAAAACATCCTGGATCCGCGCCTGAATCTGTGCAGCAGAGTTTCAAGCAATTTCTGTAAATTTACAGATTAAGATTCAGGGTCAAGGGGATATTATGTCATGGCCCATGACCCTTTGTTTGGAAGGTCCCTCCTACAGTGTAGGTGTAACATAAAACGCAGGTCATTGGTTCAGATGCAAGTCATTTAACTAAAAAAATGGCTACTGTAATTTCACACAAAGTGCTTGAAACTCTGCTGCCAGTAAATTCTGTTAAATTCTTCTGTTTTTTCTAACAGTGATATACGTACGTATGAATTAGTTGGGACACGATGTGACCAGTATTTGAGCTGGTGGGATAAGAAAAGGTGTCCCCAGGAACCTGAAGTTTCTCAGGACGGTTCAAATTAATATTTCCAGATTTCATTTTCATTCCAGAGTTTTCCGCCTATATAGCCATGCGCATATTCTGTCGTCGAGTGATCCAGTTGGACCGTTTTTCTGCGGTACTGATAGGCTCTCGCTTCGCTGCTAACGATCTCATATATAGCCTACACACATGTACAGTGCGTACAGTACATGCTGTATACACTCCACCTCCAGAAAAACAGTGCATCATTTTAAAAATTTGCCGCAATAATCTAATGTTTGAAATACGTCTTTGTTTGATAGACGTCATGCTGCTTCTTTGAACTACGAATTCACCATTGGACTGCCGCAGGTTTGGAAATTAAATTCTCTTTCAGTTCCCGCTGTTTTTGAGCGTCTTTATCGTCTGTGGCATCTTCTTGATAACATGATTCCATGTATGCATCAACCATGCTCCATGCCTCCAGCGGCATTACTTCAAAGCAATATGTTTGTCGGAGTTTTTATCGACTCCAATGATAGTGTCGTTTTAACGATCTCGGTATAACAGCGGCTGTAAATCATCGTTGGCTTTTGACATGTTATGTCCCAAACAGAGAAAAACATCTACAATAGTGAAGGCCATCTTGAAAATAAAGGTAGAATGCGCATCTCAGTATACCAAAGGTTAAAACGGAATCACGTCACCTTCGTTCCGAGCCATCATTATACATGTCATATATCGGTGCACTAAAATCGTCAGTAGTGCCGAATCGGTTAATGTCGTCCTGGGTATAACAGAAATATACCCAGGTTCAATGTCGTCCTACAAAACTATACCCCGGGTATAGTTCGATCTACAAAAGTATACCCAGTACCGTAGTTTTGAGCCTAGGTACGAATTAGGAATGGATGGCCGCCATTTTGTTTCTCGCTTCAACTGAGACGGCAGTTTTGCAATCAACATCGTCAAAATACCAGTCAATATCGTCCGCTTTTCTACTCATCGATAGAATGGGTCAACTGTTAACATGTGTCTTAACACAATGGTCCAAACTTATCGCAAGTTAAGCTCACAATTTCAAAGAAATTAGCAAACGAACAGAGCCGATCTGCGTTATATGTTTGTTCGGTGTCGTGCATTCATCTACGTCCGCATCGACATTACATCAGCCGTGCTGCGAGTACTATTGCGGATTTGAGTGGCGATAAACGGCACGAAAAATTCTTTGATGACTGTCGGTACGATATATTTAAATGGTGCCCGTCGTGTCGGGCGCTAGAGCAATGTTTTTGGACTTGTCATGCTTGTGCATGGTCATGTGGCATTTGCAAGAACAATCTCGTCTTCAGGTGCCGTATCCAATCCTCGGTATACTTTTGTAGATCGAACTATACCCAGGGTATAGTTTTGTAGGACGACATTGAACCTGGGTATATTTCTGTTATACCCAGGACGACATTAACCGATTCGGCGTCAGTAGTCACAGAGACCTGGCGTTGCACTCGGATCTGTATCTCCTCCAACATTCTCGTATCAAAAGCGTCAGCGTCGGCCTGTTGTCTCCGCAGCAGTGCTGACCATCATCATCATCATCATCATCATCAAGCTGGACCAAGTGTACCGTTTTTGGTGTGGTCATTTTTCTGTGTGACTTCCATTGTTTGGAACACACTGGGAAACAGACCCGCTGTTTCTCTGTGTGCGGCTCATTGTCAAGTCGCCGCTTATTCCATCAATGTATTGTACATGTAATGTCACACTGGCACACGGGCCTCACTGAATACGTTACACAATGCCAGACATCTGTGGCCTTGCAACTGTGATTTTGTGATATGTATAGCCTACATGTACATGTAGGCTGTACGTATCAGCTGGCCATGCGAATACAATCCAAACGACATTGCGAAGGTATACATGTAATAAATTTTTAAAAAATGGGCACATGAGAAAACCGCTCGTTACCGCGATCGGAAAGGCCCAGTCACATGGATCGATGTGCATGTCATGGTTGTAGGGCCTACATTCATAATATCCATATGGTCTTTATCTGTTTTTTTATATTATGCACACACATACTATGTGTGTGCACATTAAATGCATAATCATGAACGTAGCCCATCACATACAAATCACACGTTTACGTATCCGTACATTGTACGTCGAAAATTTCAACCTCACGACTGTCTTTGATCATTCCTATAATATACCAGTACTTTGAAGTCATAGGTTCATGAGAACTATCTAGCCGTCCATTCGTCTTTTTGTTCGAACTCCAGTTGAGAGAAAGTCACGTAAAAGTGGCATGCTTCCATGTAAAATAATCGGATTGACGATCGATTATGACCAACATACATCTTTTTTTCATCATCTAGCTGTCACTACAGTAGAAAACTTTCTTAACTTGTGCTTATGACCAAAAACACGAATCGACTGCTATAGGGTAGCTCTCTTGAACGTGACTTTAAATCGATTGATTGATTGACTGATTGATAGTTGACTAACTGACCGACCGATCGGTCAATCGAATTGTAGATTCACTGACTGATTAGTGTTTGACCGTGATACATCCTTGATTGTATATAGTTCCACTTGCGTTTCTTAACGTCATCAAGAAAAAAAAGATACCGATCGCCCGAAGCAACTATGTAAGTCAATCTGACACGTGGCGTCTTGGAAAAAATTACCGTTCATTACTTCGAGGTAGGCGACGTCCTTTCTTCTTATAATTGCAAGCCCTTTGTGTTCTTCGAATCTGTTGATCAAAGTATGTTCTTTCAACTCAACTAATTTTGACGGTGTCGTTCTCTCTTGTCAAAAGCAAGATTCTTTTTCTACCCTCGGGGAGACTGAGTGCGTTGAATATAGCCATTATCAAATCACGCAGTCTCCAATTGTGTAGATGTATTACAGAAATCCGAAATTACAGGTTTATAATGCTTTGTATATATTCTTTCAAATCAGCCTAAAAAATTAGGCTTTAAAATATTAATAATAATAATAATGCGAGTTCTCATATAGCGCATTTCCAGTTGAACTACTCAATGCGCTTTACATTATTATCCCAGGTATAGGTCTGTTCATTCCAATTTCCTTTTTCCTTTCCTTTTCCTTTTCAATTTGCTTGGGGAGTATTACAGTCCCGGCAGCCGATTTCAGCGCTCTTGGACTAACATTCACTAGACCATCACTACCAGCCAGGTACCCCTTTTACACCTGGGTGGGGCGAAGCAAGTGAGGCAAAGTGACTTGGTCACAAGCGAGCGTGTTTTTTTCTTGGTCAGGACTGGGAATCGAACCCGGTGTGATGTATGAGAATGCCTCCCGTATGACAATGCCCGCTTTATTGTTCGGCGGACACGCAAATACAGAAAGACATGTTGATCAATGCCTCCCCCATTGTCACGTCGCGGCTTATTCCGTCAATCTTTTGTTGGGGGGCACTGGCAAATCGACTTGCTGACAATAGATACGGGCAGTGCTAAGATCACACTTTCGCTAAGAGGGCTTTGTGAATCAGGCCCATGGAGTCCGTCTCGCTAACCACTAGACCACGCCGCTCCACATTAATGGGTTTTCTTTTGTAATTGCAGTCAAGGATGTCTTGAAATAGCATTTCCGTCGTGGAAAGGAGGAGTCGGATGATATTCTTCTCCGTGACATAATATGGTGTGCCGTCGTACCCATCATAGGGTTCTGATTAGAAGGCATGTACACCATCAACATTTTCAAAACATTTCTGCAAAAAGGAAACTGTTTTGGAAATGCTGCGGCTTGTTTCGGGGTTGGTCTACACTCTGCAACATTATCAAAACATGTTTTCAAATTGTTTTGCAAAAGTTCAGGTCCAGTCCACAGTGTGCAACTAACCGAAAACAGCCGGGTTTTTTTTGGAAATGTTGTAGCTGGATGTTTTTGAAATGTTTTGGAAATGTTGATGGTGCAGGCCTTCACGACCGTTTGAACGTAGTGCTTCGTGTACATGTCTTTCTCGTGTAGCGCGATGACCATTAAATGGCACACGTTGTGGTTAGTGTGCGGTTTGAGGTCGAAAAACTCGAGCACAAAATTAGAAGTACACAAACAAGTATTCTCCCCGCAGATTCAAACTTGATTAGGTAAGAAGTGACGCTAAAAAGTTACAGAAGCTTTTTTTGATCCGTCAAGAATAAACGGTGATTTTTTACTTTACATGTAACCTGTTTTCAATAGAAATTCATTCCTCTTTTGGCATTGTTCGCCCTTTATAATTTTTGTGAATGGGAGGTACGTTGTTTTGTATTTCATTGTGTAGGCTTACTCGAAACGGGTGCCGATAATTAGAAATATTCGCAAACTGATTCTTCATGAAGCAATCGACTTTAGCTTAGTGAGAGATCCCTTACACCACTACAGAACGATTTTTAAGATAGTCTTCTACTGTCCCAAAAATGGCATGAAACTTTGATATGGGCGTACACATGGATTTACGGCCTATTGTAAGTTCATGCTAAATAGGTGTAAAGAGGAAGGGCCTGGCGCCTTATTTCCAATTGTTACCGCTTGGTGTCAGCAGCGCATGGGACCTCACAGCTCATTAAAATTGAGAATAAAATCAGCTTCAAACGGTCGTGCCTTAAGGTAGATTCCTTTTTTCTCTCTTCTGGCACAATTTTCCAATTGTATGTATCACTACACTGCACCTTCTCTGTAATTGTACAGTTGAATCTATATTGTACGAAATAAATGATATATGTATATATAACAGAAAACAAATTAAACAGTAATAAAGCGATTTTACAATACAAATAATTATTAGGGAAAACTACTTAAACTTCATTCCACATCCGATTGACGCGAGGTTTTCATCCGATATCTCCGCACCGGCTGGGTCAAATTTGACATACCGTACATCAATTGACTTGTCTTTTTTGTCGGTATCTTTCTGCTGTCTTCATTTTTCGCGTAAGTCCGACATAACGGATCCCTTTCTCAAAACCCATTTCATTCCGCCATGGTGTTCAGTGCAGTTTACACGTGCGCGATGCATTGCGTCATTTCAAAATGGCCGCCATTTCGGCCATAAACACGAACTGTGATTGGTGAAAGAACACTTTTCTGTCACGTTTATAGGGAAAATGACAGCGATGATGCCTGTAGCGGCAAAAAAGACAAATCGATTGATGTATGGTACATGTATGTCAAATTTGCCCCAACCGTTGTGGAGATATCGGCCGTAAACTTGGCGCCAATTGGATCTGGAATGAAGAGTAATTTCCGAAGCGAATTGTCGCGCTGCATGTAGATTCGTCTGTGTATACCGTCCCAAAGGACGAACACGATCCCGGACCTTTGTGGAACTCGATCCGTTTCAAAAGGATGGCTGCATCCCGTGTTCCTCCAGAAAGTCTGGCTGGTCTGTCCGCATGTCCTTTCATTGCTAAGCTTAGGAGATAAATCCCAAATCTCTTTTCCACTTAGAGTAGGGCGATTATTTGTTCAGATGAGGATTAATCGTCATCAACAGTATTTGCTGTCGTCAGTGTAGACTGGCATGACCCTTGGGGGCATTTGCTACTATTACCATCAATCTCATTATGTTTTAAAGAAAGTAACGTACAGGACACCGTCAGATCATGTACTTTACGTCTAGGTACACTCTTAGCCAAAAATGTTCTTTAGGGGTTCTTTGTGCCACACCAGGAGGAACCCCAAGGTTCTATATAGAACCTTCTGTAAAGAACCCGAAAGGGTTCCATATAGAACCTTTCTGTCGCCAAAGAACCCATAAAGGTTCCAGTTAGAACCCTTTTCTGAGGGAAAGGTTCTATCTGGAACCTCTAAAGGTTCTTAAACAACCCGAGGGTTCTTAAATCAGAGGGTTCTCCTGGTGTGGCACCAAAGAACCTTTTCGGCTAAGAGTGTACGTGCCCGCTTTAGAGACACCTGTCGCAATTTTACGGCAAACACGCGTAGGCTGTCAACATGACTTTCAAAAGATGAAATATACCTACATTTTATTTAGCAATAAACAAATACATGTAATTTGATTGTATCACCTTATACGTGTTGATCAATGGTTTTTGAAAAGGTATCAGAGAAATATGATGGAGACCCATGCTGCACTCCAATGATGAGAGAAAATCTACACTCTCGCTCATAAATAGGGAACATTCCTGAGAATTTCCATTCATTTCCAATAAACGTTTTTCTGAATTATTTCTGTGCGTTTGGGTCGAATTCAATAAACCTTCATCAGCTGATGGGGACATTACGGGGGCTGTGGCTGGTGTTCTGAAACCAGTGCGTCGTGGATGTTGGGAGCTGCCCGAATTTTAGTGAAAATCGGCTTGGAAAGCTTCTATCAAATGGTGATAAATCGTCTTTTGTTAGCGGTTTTGTTTGACGGTAAGAATTAAACTTTCAGAACAAATTCAGAAACTTAATTGCTATGCACATCAGGGCAGGGTGATTTCAGATCAGTAAAACCGCGTTTTTTACAAAAAAATCGGGCAGCTCCCTACATCTCCGATGCACTGGTTTCAGAACAGCAACCATTGCCCCCCCCCCCGTAATGTACCCATCAGCTAAGTTTCATTGAAATCGACCCACACGCATAGAAATAATTCAGAAAAACGTTATTGGAAATGAATGGGAATTCTCAGAATATTCATACTTATGAGCAAGAGTGTATGTGAACATGTACATGTACATGTATACATGTGCATTTCATAAATGGTGCCTAGTATTTGTCATGTGTTCATGTACATGTAGTATACTTTAGCGATTGAACATCTTTAAAGGTTAAACTTCCTCCCCTGATTCACACAGATGTCGGTGATACAGAACGTACTTTTTTCGTGAGTGACTTTACCGTTCATTGAACCGTTACCAAAGAAAAACAGTCAAGCTCATTTTTGAGAATAGTTACGACGCGTGGGCATTCAAAATCAATGGATAACTCTTTTCCATCCTTGCAAAAGAACAAAAATGACCAGCGGAATAATATGGCCATTTCTGATGGTAGCAATCCAAAAACGACCATTTGATGTAGCTTGAGCATCAATCACAGCATCGTGGATAATGGAGGCCACCAACACTTTGAACGTTCACGTATCACGAACGGGCAATATCTGGACATTCTTTACGCCAATGCGTCTTGGAGTTTCTTCGGGGCGATATGGAAAAAGAAGCGCTAGATAATAAAAGGGTTTCTCAAAAGACGATGGCATGGGTTTCGTGATATAAATGCAACAAAATGGAATAGTTGTGACATGGCGCGCCATGTATATTGATTTGAGGCCCTCGATCATGTGTTACAGAGTTCTATCGTAATCCCTGCAGTGGGCCCAAAAAATGTGCGTGCTTCGTTGGATTGTATAGCCCTATTCACCTTTTTCAGAAATACGGCGCTCAGTGTTCAGCGAAGACGTAATGGGGAATCTTAAGCCCCTTTGCATTGCCATACAAAAGAGACGGTCACGGTTGGCCAGAATTTTTGAATTCTTTTCATGACGTGCAGAGGGGATAACTAAAAGGCGGTTTACACTAGGTTGCACCAAGTTGCAAGTTGCTGCAACCTGCAACTTGTTGCAGTATTCCTCTGACGTTTACACATTGCAACATTCAGTGCGATTAGTTGCATAAGTTTGCAACAAGTTGCAGGAATTTTGAAGGGAGTCCTTTGTTCGGCAGCCATTTTGGCTTTAGTAGACGTCACATGATTTTTTGCTGTATTCTCATTGGCCAGCGACGTGCAACTTGTTGCAACTTCACCAGAAAATAGGATCTGGATCCTAATTTTGCAACAAGTTGCAGTAGTGTAGTTGCAACAAGTTGCATGCCCGTTTACACTATGCAACTTTGATGATACAATTTTTGGTCTCATCAGGTTTTTACAACAAGTTGCATGAAGTTGCACATGAAAAGTTGCATGTGTAAACGGGCCTTTAGAGTGCCGGCCGCTGAATTTCTGGAAAGGTGTATACAGGCAATCTGAACGTCAGAGAACGATTTGTACCAGCATCGTAACTCTGACGTAAAGGGCGCCACCATATTGATCGAGACCGCACTACTTGCGGAAGCCGATAGTGATTGACAACAAACATGGCGGCGCCCTGCTCATGTCGATGTGACATTGCAACGATTTCAATAAAAATCGTTGCAAAATGCACAGTTAAGCACTCAAACGTTTTTATATATTCATTGCGAAATAACTTATTTCGTGCAAATAAACATCAGTTAAATAAAAAATTATACGTGAACTATTTCCAGTCTACGCAAAGCTACAACCGCATCACTTCTGACCTGTTCACCGACCATAATATGGTGTTCGAATTTAATCCGCTGACGAGGTGCTTTCGATGGCGGCTCGAAGATTGCCGAAAGCTTCCGAGTCGAAGACGATTGGTGTATAGGAAGATGGTATTGACGAGGCCTCCCTGTATTTCGAGAAGTCATGTTCGTATTTGTTCGTGTTTCACAAACATGATACCTCATCTTGGTTATCTTTTTTTTCTATTGTGTGTGAGTCTCTCAATATTCAGCCACCAAAACCGTGGTTCAGTATTTCTGAGGCACTCATTTTCCTCGCAACCTTGACCAGACCAATGAAGCTGTTTATCAACCCGATGAATTAGTTGTGCGTGACCTTTTTGGTAAAATGAAGTTAATTATGTCGGCAACCTCCGTCATCCATCCGAGCACACGTGGGAATTACGGTGCGACAATTTAACTGTAAAGTCCGGCAAAATCTAACTACGACCCAATGGAATGCGGATAGTAATGTGGCAGAGCTTTGCGGTTTTTAATCATGCCTATCGACCATTTGTGGTCGTTCCCCGATTGTTCGCGTTGTGCACCGGTTATTCAAGAGCCACGTGTAATTAAAGGTCCAACTGTCAATTTTCCTAACTTCCGCATTCCATTGGGTCAAAGTTAGATGTTGCCAGACTATGGGCCGATTTAATAGACGTTTGCTAAGCTAACCATTGGTTCCACCAAAAATAGATAGAGGTGCGAAAAATGTACAACTTACATTTTTCACCAAAAGCGGTTACTGTCCATCCAAACAGGCCTTTTTGGTAAAAATTTAATGTACACTTTTCGCATGCCTATCGATTTTTGGTGGAACCAATGGTTTGCTTAGCAGATGTCTATTAAATCGGCCCTATACCCCTTAGTAGTCAAAAAAGGCAGGCTGCGTGCCACTGGATAATAGGAAGCTAAAATCTGGCCAGTCTATGGACACTGTACTGAGGGGTGTCACCCGCTAAGTTTTAAACATTTTGCCAATTGCCAATCAACCCTCCGGCGACGAATATCTCCACCGACTTTCTAGTGGCAGAAGCGGTGGCCTCTTGATGTAGTATCCAGATCCGGTCGAGAGCCATCTAATGACATATGAGCCCATACTCCAATTCCATTAAGCTTTCAATCGATCCAAACATCTCACACTGGGCCATTGTGATAACGACCTGATCAAAACAATAGCATACCGTCGTCTCCCTATTTTTGCCACCAAAGACTAAATTTGGAATTCAAACCTTCCGTCGAGACTGTTGATAAGATCAAGGAGCAGTTTCAATCCTTCAATGAGTCGGGATGACATACACTTCTAGAATAAAACTTATTGAATGCACTTGGTGTTAACTTCCATGACTAGCTTTATCTTGAATAAAGCTAGTCATTTTCAGGATTAAGTGAAGTGTACCGACAAAATATTCAAACGATTTTTCACGCAGTTCCAAACACAGGCTTGAGACAGTGTTGATCAAATATGAAGACATGTAGTCGTCTGAAAATTTTGCAAATTTTCGGCCCTGATAAGTGCCTTCTTTTGGCACAATCACTAAAAACAACTTCCAGAAGATGAGATATGTGTTGAGACAGTGTTGTATATAGCTTACATGTACTTGTATCATGTCATTGTGATTGCAATGATCCAAACAAACTCTACAGACGAAGTCTGAGTAACTAATAGTGATTGATACCGTCCGCGCACCCACATTAGCGAGGACTAACAAGGTTCGCTGACACAAGGGTGACAGGACACGAGGAGCTACAAGGGTCTGCATGATTAGCCTTTTCATGAAGACTTAATGCGATGAAGCCAATTGGCTTGTTTCACTTTATCAACTCGGTTAACTCGGCAGGGTCCTGCTACCCTTAATTCTAAGGCAGAACATAAAATGAAGAGCTGGGAGGATGCTGCATTCGTTTTCGAAGACAGCTGTTCGCATTTCCCCTCTGCTGGTCTTTATAATAATTTCCACAAGCTCCTCATAAGCAGCATAACATGTAGTTGAAAGTTACATCCCTTTTTAGGCCTACGAACGTCGGCCTTGCGACTGGAAGCAACTGAGCCGAACAGTCGCTATCTGATCAGCTGCTGCTGGTTCCTGGTAGTCGCCAACCTTTGCCGGTAGTTGCTTCCAGTCGCAAGGCCGACGTAGAGGGAGCCACCTAGCGGCAGCAAAACGAACTACAAAAATGCATTACAAAATGTACGTCGTAAATCCGGTCAACTCGCCGACAACGTAGTTAGTCCCTGTGTTGGAGAGTGGCACAGTGGCGCCGGCTGCCGAGAAAAGTGGCAATACCGTGGTCCTTTAACAAGGAGAGACCGTCATTAATATGCTTGTATCTTTGAAGGAATGCCATTATTAGCAAGTTCCGTAAGGATAGGTTCTCAAAAGCGCTCTGCTTCGGAATTGCAATCGGCTCTGTGACTGTGTGTCAAATAGGTGCGAATAATTGCGTATGAAACTGGTACATACGGGAGAATCCAACTTACCTCGACGCGAGTCCCTGTCATTAGAAATTTGTAAGTTCTAATAATACCGTAATATAGTAGGGGTAGCATAATGGTAAATGGAACAGCTTGTATTATACCTAAGTTGCTCCATCTACCATTACGCTACCCTACTATGTTACGATATTATTAGAACTTACAAAATTTTTATGACCTGGACTCGCGTCGAGGTAGGTTGGATTCTCCCGTATACATTACAAGGAATGGTAGTCAGGAAAACATACAGTTACGAGTTTCGATAATCTGCTCTTCGTAAGGTTGTATCCGAACTGTCATGGCTTCCAAAACCATACCCGAATTTAAAAAAACTCTTGATCGCCAGGGCTTGATCGACATTTCCAGATGCTACCTCAGACCATAAAAATTGGACTCTAAGCAGATTTAACGATCAGGAGGCCAATGTCCGATTAACAACTCCGGCATATCATATCCGACTGAGATTATATATGATTTCCCTATCGATTTTCATGCCAAAAGCAGCTGTGTGGCTTTTGCCAAGTCGATTGACCATTTGACGCGTCCTCGCTGTGGGACCGATCCACGTCAACGCGATGTGTTGGGTTCACTCTACGGCTATTCCGCGCTTTCACGAGGCGTTTAATCTTATCGACGGCATCTCTCACTATGTTTACTCCCCTTGTTCGGCGTTATCATCAATGATTACCGATGAATTACTGGTCTTGATATGAAGAGTTGCGGTCGAGACAAGAACTGCAACCGAGTAATTGTTAGTGGTATATGACACCTTTGTTCCTTTAAAACTGACTAATAAGATCACAGCAACACCTTCCCAGCATACAAATCAGCTGATTACCTTGAATGGCAACCGCGGACGACAAATTGCCATTGGACAACGGCAATGCATATGAGGAACCCATCCCATTCAAATTTAGGGATCGTGCATAAATGTCGATGTGCATCACCAGGGCAAGTAGGCTAGTAAATCTAGGCAAAAATAGGGCCAACCCACCACAAATTGCAACATAGACGAAATGTCATTTTTTAGAAACCTTTTATACTGGGCCATTTTTAAGAAAAAAATAGGCTTCAATATTTTTGGTGGAACATGGTTTATAGTGAGGTTGAACTAGGTGGCTCATAAATCCCATGGACTGCGTACCTCGCATGGTGGTGATCTTCAAAGTGGTCTAGCGAAGTCTTTGTTTGCTCGATTGAACTGGAACCGACATTTTTCCCTATGTTTTCACGGTCAATCTTTTAGCATATTCATACTCTAAATTCCCATTTACCTGTCCCATTCCTGAACTAGGAAAAAATGACTAAATCCTGAATTCAAGATAACGGGGAGGGGGTATGCTCAGAAACTGTAATGTCCTGTCCACTTACTTGTCCCACTCCCGAGCCTGGCAAAGAATGACAGCCGTGCGATATCTTCCAACTCAGGATTTGGTCATTTTTTCCGAGTTCAGGAATGGGACAGGTAAGTGGGAATTTGGGGTCGTATTTTAGAACGTGCCTTAATGTTAAGGTCCACTTTAAATCTATTGTAAAACCATCGAGAACAATAGATTTAAGGTGGACCTTAATGTTAAGGAACGTTCTAAAATACGGCCCAGAGTATGTTACATGTAAATTAAAGTCCACGGTCTTGGACGTGACATTTTTTCACTTATTCAGTGCTGTTTCTGCAAATCTTGGAACCACAGAAAGATGTAATACATGACAGGACGTCGTCTGTCGCAGGCTCTTGAGTATAGAAAACTCATTTGGGCTCCTAGAAAGTGAAAATTTATTCAATAAAATCTATTTTCCTCATCAGACAGGAAAGATGGGAATCATTGTGCGCAATATCAAATTCCAATTTGTATACAATTCTCATAGTATTGCCACACGTTTTTTGGGCTCGTGAAAATCTCGTGAAAAATTGTCCTGAGATGTTCATCATTTTCTGAAAAATTGACCCCACTAATGCCTGAGTTTTCAGATGATAGGAAATTCTTTCATAAGAGAGAAATAAATATCACAAAAACAATGCCTGTTGATTCAACGGCGCCATGGTTATATGCAGGTCTGAAAGGATTATGAGTCACAGGAATGCAAGTCTGTGAGTCAGCCATTGTGTAAGGTTTTAATCCAACGGTCATAGTCATGGCTTCTGTAACTCACAGTTTCAAGCGGATTGTTCACGTCTGTCCAAAGTGAACCAAAAATAATAAAACAACCCGTTTTATTCGTAACAACAACTGATAAATGCATTGCGGCAGCCGCTCCGGATACTGTTCTGTGGAATCTTTGAGTCGGCGCGAATAGTCCGCTTTAATCCTTGTTTAAAGGTCCACGATATTGCCACTTTTTTGACGACAGCTGGCGCAACCGGCGGTGATCGCATCTTTCTCCAATAACCGTAGATTTGCTTTTCGCCCCAGTGTTGGAGAATGTATGATTACAATTCAATGCATTCCATGGGTACCCTAGGAACGAGAGTTACTCTACATGGGGCTAGGTTGACAAGCGGTATTTAACTACATTGCCAACAGAGGTCTCCCTTAACGCGGGTATTTTTAGCGCAGGATGGGAATGAATACAGTGCCCCTTTAATATAAGCACCGGACTTCGATTCCGGAAGGATTTAGTTTCCTGTTACACCTCGATCTAAAGATAAGTGCATTAGTTGCTGTTTTCCAATACAAACCCGCCTGACATGAAAAAATACCTTTTTAGATTCCGTGCGCAATATTGCGAGATCGGTTAATTTCCATGCGTCAATGTATGGTGTATAATTCCGCCGACGCCACAATCACGACAAAATCAAGCGGAATTTTGTAAAAGACGATTTTCATGTTTCGCTTCTCGTGAAAATGAGTTATAATGGGAAATAGCAGCGAACCGATGCGCAGGCTGTCCAGGATAAACGTCCTTTGGGAATTAACCATCAGCAGTGAATGAAGAAAATACATAAAAACCGTTGAAACTCGGGCACTTCAGCATTGCACTAACGTCAAATCATACAAACATTATTCTGAAAAATGACAAGTTGTATCAGATTTGCTGTTAAACCAAGGTTGCATTCATCAGGAAATGACATTTCCATTATTTCGAATGCAAGCAGGAAACTGACCTGGAGGCTGACTGACGGCGTCGTATTTGAATAAATAGCATATCGTCGCTTGCAGAATTATGACACTAAGTGACGGCGGGACTTAAGCTGTTATTTCAAAACGCATGCCTGGTTTTGCATCTGACGAACCCAGTCTTTCGAAAATATATGTCAAGAATTGTACAGGATGTATCCTAAAGTCGCCGCTCCACGTGAGAGTTTTCTATCGAAAGTTTGCTGTCAGATAGTCAATTATTGCTGTCAGACAGCAATAATTGCTGTCGTACAGATAAAGCATGGCGCACACGAGCGATTTTTTGAGCGATTTTCTAGGCGACTAGCCTTGCGACTACAGGAGCGACTGAACATATTTAAGACCGCCACCACCTCACAAGGTGGCGGTCTTCATTGGTTTCACTGGATTTCTCTCTCTCTCTCTCTCTCTCTCTCTCTCTCTCTCNAATCTTATCGACGGCATCTCTCACTATGTTTACCCCCCTTGTTCGGCGTTATCATCAATGATTACCGATGAATTACTGGTCTTGATATGAAGAGTTGCGGTCGAGACAAGAACTGCAACCGAGTAATTGTTAGTGGTATATGACCTCTTTGTTCCTTTAAAACTGACTAATAGGATCACAGCAACACCTTCCCAGCATACAGATCAGCTGATTACCTTGAATGGCAACCGCGGACGACAAATTGCCATTGGACAACGGCAATGCATATGAGGAACCCATCCCATTCAAATTTAGGGATCGTGCATAAATGTCAATGTGCATCACCAGGGCAAGTAGGCTAGTAAATCTAGGCAAAAATAGGGCCAACCCACCACAAATTGCAACATAGACGAAATGTCATTTTTTAGAAACCTTTTATACTGGGCCATTTCAGAAAAAAATAGGTTTCAATATTTTTGGTGGAACATGGTTTATAGTGAGGTTGAACTAGGTGACTCGCATGGTGGTGATCTTCAAAGTGGTCTAGCGAAGTCATTTTTTGCTCGATTGAACTGGAACCGACATTTTTCCCTATGTTTTCACGGTCAATCTTTTAGCATATTCATATGTTAAATTACAGTCCACGGTCTCGGACGTGACATTTTTTAACTTATTCAGTGCTGTTTCTGCGAATCTTGGAACCACAGAAAGATGTAATACATGACAGGATGTCGTCTGTCGCAGGCTCTTGAGTATAGAAAACTCATTTGGGCTCCTAGAAAGTGAAAATTTATTCAATAAAATCAATTTTCCTCATCAGACAGGGAAGATGGGAATCATTGTGCGCAATATCAAATTCCAATTTGTATACAATTCTCGTAGTATTGCCACACGTTTTTTGGGCTCGTGAAAATCTCGTGAAAAATTGTCCTGAGATGTTCATCATTTTGTGAAAAATTGACCCCACTAATGCCTGAGTTTTCATGATAGGAAATGCTTTCATAAGAGAGAAATAAATATCACAAAAACAATGTCTGTTGATTCAACGGCGCCATGGTTATATGCAGGTCTGAAAGGATTATGAGTCACAGGAATGCAGGTCTGTGAGTCAGCCATTGTGTACGGTTTTAATCCAACGGTCATAGTCACGGCTTCTGCAACTCTCAGTAAACCAAAAATAATAAAACAACTCGTTTTATTCGTAACTACAACTGATAAATGCATTGCGGCGGCCGCTCCGGAAAATGTTCTGTGGAATCTTTGAGTCGGCGCGAATAGTCCGCTTTAATCCTTGTTTAAAGGTCCACGATATTGCCACTTTTTTGTCGACAGCTGGCGCAACCGGCGGTGATCGCATCTTTCTCCAATAACCGTAGATTTGCTTTTCGCCCCAGTGTTGGAGAATGTATGATTACAATTCAATGCATTCCATGGGTACCCTAGGAACGAGAGTTACTCTACATGGGGCTAGGTTGATAAGCGGTATTTAACTACATTGCCAATAGAGGTCTCCCTTAACGCGGGTATTTTTAGCGCAGTATGGGAATGAATACAGTGCCCCTTTAATAAAAGCACCCGACTTCGATTCCGGAAGGATTTAGTTTCCTGTTACACCTCGATCTAAAAATAAGTGCATTAGTTGCTGTTTTCCAATACAAACCCGCCTGACATGAAAAAATACCTTTTTAGATTCCGTGCGCAATATTGCGAGATCGGTTAATTTCCATGCGTCAATGTATACATGTATGGTGTATAATTCCGCCGACGCCACAATCACGACAAAATCAAGCGGAATTTTGTAAAAGACGATTTTCATGTTTCGCTTCTCGTGAAAATGAGTTATAATGGGAAATAGCAGCGAACCAATGCGCAGGCTCTCCAGGATAAACGTCCTTTGGGAATTAGCTAGTAGCAGTGAATGAGGAAAATACATAAAAAAATCGAATAAGAGCCGCGATGAAACTCGGGCACTTCAGCATTGCACTAAG
>NMRB01001575.1:49426-136798 GCA_002633025.1 Notospermus geniculatus | reverse complement strand
TTTGTCGTTCGGGGACTATGACGTAACAGGGTAATTCACAGAAATGTTCAACAAATTAAACACCTGTATAGACCTAGTTATCCGTGCTAGTCGTTATGCAAAACCCTCGGTCAGAAAGTGCGGTAGGCCTACTCATTCGACATCGGACGGTTATCCAGGCATTGTACGAATTGTGATGTAAACATAGCACAAAGGGGCAGGCAAGACGTCAATCATACATGGTCAGCACTATTCATGGATTCGAACCATGAGGTCAAAGTTATACAGAATGGGCGTGGCTTGAATATCCAGAATCGGTCTTAAATCGATGAAAGTAGAGTATTTACAAAATTCAGAATTTTCAAAGGCGGTCTTCAAATTGACTCACAAGTCAATTTCTAGTTTTAGTTTTTTTTAGTTTTTTTGACTCATTTGCGACAAATGCTTCACTGGGAGATCAGTGATGTCGCGGATGACATCACTGATCGACCTCAAAGGTAATTATCGCATGCGACCTACATGTAGTAGTCGCATCGGTAGTCGCCCCCATTTTAGTCGCTCGTGTGCGCCATGCTTTAAGTAGTTAGGGTTCGATATTTTTGCACCAAGCGTCACGATAGACATTTATTCGCTAAAAATTCATTCCTTTCATAGCTTTTCACCCAAAGGACATCTGCCTGCTGACGTTCAGAAAATTCTGGGGAAATTAAAACTGGGATAAAACCCATCCTGCCCCTCGTACATGTACCTTGCCTCTTATCTTTTTGGTAGAAAATGGAAGGGGAACGAAGAAGAACATGCAAACTGGGGTTTTCATTCAACACGGACGGTAACACAGTCTCTTATGCCCCATCACTCTGAGCTAGTTCTCAGTACGTTCTTGAAAATGTTCCGAACGGGCTCAAACTGTGTGCGAACGGAGTGGACGTATTGGCAACTACATGACTATGTCTTTTCATAGACGGGCTCGACGGGAAGGGTGCTCCAGCAATTCGAGACATTATTTGGCCAACATTACACGTTGTGGCCCGTTTTACGATTTTTTTAGGACTTGGCAGGACGTTTTGAGAACTAATTCAGTGTGACAGTACCTTTAGGATAGGAGAGAAACGTTATACAATTGTTACATGTACAGCTGGTGCATATGATGGGGGACCAGATGAATCAGAGTCCAGATCATTCGATGTCACACCTGAATAAACGCAATACGGTTGGACAGATGATGTTGAAGGGTGGTGGCCTTCAAATCACACCTGATTGAAAATCCATCACCGGATATAAGTAAGACATCTTCAGATCTGAGTTATATGTCTCGTCAAGTTCAGCACCAATCCCTTAGGGTTCGAATTTTCCATTAGGGCAACTTAGGGAGGCGATTGACCAGGCTAATGGAAATCAGGGCGAATTCCTCAAGGATATCAAATCTATTGACATCGGAAGTTGAAGTTCGAATTAGAAGGTGTCAGTGGAATTTACATGTAATGGATTTTGTCACGGCTGTGATGAATGCTTCCGTCGAACTTAAAACGATATTTACGTGTACGACTCCAAGATTCCAATTGCACATCCTCCCACAGCAGGGTTTTACCCTCGCTCCGCGTCATTTATAACGAAGAAGAACACTGCTGTGGGAGGGTGCTTGCACAGGATCGGAGCACGGACCAGATCCGATCTTTTTCCCTTTTTCCTGGTTCTAATAACATACTGTACATACATGAAAACAAATGTAATGTGCATACATGCATGCACACGTACATGTACACTAATGCACCATTACATAACAGAGCTCTTTTATAGAATTTCTGAATGGCGCTTTTGCCGTAAAAGTAAAAAATGCTCTTCAAAACATGGATGAAACCTGGTTCAGATTGCAATATTCGCAAGGGCCTGTTGGTAATTAAAACCCTACTCTATTGAATTTTTTCGGTATTTTCAAAGAGTTATAGGAGAATACAGATAGAGGTTAAAATGCTTGCCTGATAAGTACTTCAAAGAATCAAGACCTAGATTTCAGCACACATTGAAAAAACTGCCGGCAGAGCTCTGATGTATTCAGATAGAGCATAGTACATGTACGTTTTACACCACACTAACGTCGGCGAACGTATTAAAATCACTTTCTGTATTGAAAATAGTGTGGCTTTAAGCGTAACAAAGTAGCCAGCCCTTGTACCTTTTAGACATTGACGGGCATGAAATAATAACAGGTTTCTAAGGTGAACGACATAGCTTCCTACCGGACTCGAACCCACGGACCCTCGCATATGGCATTAGACATTTGAAGTTCTGCATTATGATTTTAAACTGCACCGATTTCTCAACGAGTAGCAGGCGACATTCTCTCAAAAAATACTTCATGATATTTATGAATGGCCATCACTCTTTGCAGAAGTTTGAAAATCTGACGTGATACGAATGTACAATTCATCATTCCTTTAATTTTCTCATATGTTCACCTCAGGACTGATATACATGTATTATGCAGAGGATGATGCAGAACATCTCTCGATTTTTTCCAGGCACTTGATAAGTTTCCTACCGGTGGTAACTTTTTCTGTTTGTAATTCATACAACAGCAATGCGACCTTCCTACAGATTATTGGCGGTATCACTAAGACAGTCGGTCGCTTAGGAAAAAAATCCTCCAGCACCGGGGCATGTCGTAAAAACACGGCTACGAGGTGCGGATCCAAGCCGGGAGGGCCAGGCCGTCATGCCAACGGTAATTTGAGCAATTCAGCATCTTTGATTGGCGTGGCCTTTAGGATAAAGATGTGGCCAGGCTACTACAGGCTGCTGAACATCGTGTCTGACGTCCCTTGTATCGGTAAATTGCGCATCAGAGTTTTTTTTCGTGTGGCGAGATTAGACCGATACTAGGGAGGTTTAGAAATCAAACGATAAACGTAAACTTTACGACAACGTTATTTTTCATACTATGTACATGTATTAACTAACCACTTATTAAATTGCATTTTCGGTACAAAAATAAAGTTGTCGTTAACGTTTACGCTTATCGTTTGATTTCTAAACCTCCCTACTGATTCCGACAAGCGGAGAGAAAAATTGCAGACATATTATTCGCCCTTGTACTTCAAAAAAACTCCTGAAATTCGATCTTCCGCACTCACTGGGAAGGATCGGATCTATTTTTTAGCCGAAAATGTCTTATGTGTCAGCTGCACTTGGCATTACCATCGCGTGTTATAGCGGTGAAAACTCTGTGACTGTCGTATCGCAAATGTAATGGATACGTATTTTTAAAGTCCGTCCGTTTCTCGTCTTACTTGACAACGATAGGGAAGTGAATCAGAATGTACTCTTAGACGGCGTTCATCTGTCAAAATTCTGAAATCTCCCTACCTTTGTAAGAAAGTTGGTAAAAAATCGAATTGGTAAACATTGCTAATAAAGAATGCTTTGTGTTGTCGGTCAACGTCTCATTTCTTTCCTAAAAGAGTGATGTATTTCTTAAGTGGTTGTTCGTTCGCTTGGTTTGTTTTGCAAATCCAGTTATAGCAGTATCGGCAAAAATGTATTTGGTATCGGGTACATTAGGTAGATACCGAAATTTTTTTCCGTTCCAGTGATTTGCAGGGATCGTCAGTCCGTGGACAGGTAGAAAAATTATCATTTCGTAAGAGGAAATTCGTGTTTGTCAGCCTCTCGATAACCTCTAGGCCTATACTCGTGTGTGCATAGCTATCGATGGTAAATCTAGGCCCCAACCATGCCAACATGCTACCAGGCTGCGATAAGAGAGGTAGGCCTACAGACCTTCCCGACAAATGGTGGCCTAGTTCTCCAACATGACGTCATGGCCGCACACTCCAAATGCATCCTCTCCGCGTGGCCCGTTTGACAAGCAAAGCCAATCTCCTCCCCAATGCCGTAATGCTCCATTACGACACTGCCCCCAGATCCGGACTATTTTGGCAGAGGATCCTAGAATTCCACGCCAAATGGAATGCAAGTCTTTCATTGGCACGTGCACCAAAGTTTCGTCGATCTACTTTTATCTGATCGGTTCATCGTTTGCGTTCTGTACAAATTAGGACCCAGGCTCATGAGACACAGCCGGACAATCGAGGAAAATCACTCCTTTTCGATGACCATGCGCGAAAATAGTTCTATCGTTATTACTTTGTTATGACTATCTGTCATCACTATCAGTTCGAAAACTTGAGTGAGTGATTACAAAACATGCTGTTGTTTATTGTTTTTGACTTTACAATGTATTTGGTGTAGGAAGGGAAATAATATCGCATGCTCGATTTTGCAAATCACTAAGGCACCTGGGTGCAGTGTCGTAAGTGGATCATCATAAAATGCGGAATGCGACGGCACTGCGGAGGAGTTTGAAGCATGTGGTTGGTGAAAGTACACCGCGTTCCCCTTCCCACGGAACAAGTCGAAAGCCAAAATTAAGGATTCGCAGTCGAACAATCATAGTTCTCCGAGCTAACAATATCCTTTTTGAAACTAGCCAATACCGTTATTTCATCATGCCAGTCATTAATTGCCTCGTCCATGGGACGCCCGTATTCAGATCCAATGTGTCAAAGTACTCTCTTGGGTCTCTTTCATCAGACGCTCAGAAGACGTAACGTTGCTAAGAACAGCAAACACAATCAACAGGTGGCCGGACGGCGATTACTGAAGCATTTATTACTGAAGTGATGTATCATTCTCATTTTGACGTTTACCGAGTCTTGGCCGACGAGAGGCGTACGAACCTTCTCAGATATTACTAGTTTATGAAGGACTGCCTGCCAAAACGACCTCAGTCTGACCACAGGAAACTGTATAAACGGGTTTGGGGAAGTTATACTAGGATACTACTCACAAGGAACGACAGTCTGAGGTTTTCCACAGCTTGATAGGACGTGTAGGAGTAAATGCTTGCGAATCACTCCAGAACGAGGCTGACAGGGCTTGTGGTAATCGACTCGACGCGACGCGACCACTCGATGACTCGATGGTTGCTAGGTAGGCCAATTTAATTTTCCCGCGTGACGTATAGTAGGCATCCTGTGAGCGGATTCGGCGGAATCATTCAAGAGTGTACATAGTCTGTACTAGAGTATACCGTGCATGTTTGTAGTACAAGGTCCTTTATCTGTGGTCCTTTTGTTTCCCCTTCCCAGGTGTATTTACCCTCATAATGCGGTCATAATGCCAACGGGATGTGTGCACATATGTTTACAATGCTACCTTTTTGAATAAAATTCTGGGATCAACTATTTGCGATGCCATTTGGACTGCGCTTTGTCGGCCGCGTTGACTGTGTGTTGGAAAAGATGCTAGCTTTAGATTGCTTTGATTGCGACTCCAAAACTGCACCCAGATTTGGAATTTAAAAACAATGACTGCTGCATGTATATTCTCGTCCCTTAGATGTCACAGCGTATCACAACATTAATTTTGATTTAAAATCCTTCCAACCCCCCTTCCAAACGAACTGATTGCCTATGCCACATCCCTTCGAACTCCGTTGAGCCACTTCTACAGGCGCCGCTCCACGTGGCAGTTTTCTATCGAAAGTTTGCAGTCTTTTGTCAATTATTGCTGTCAGACAGCAATAATTGCCTCTGGGCATCTTCCCTTCTAAGGCAATTGTCCTTAGGATATCTGGCCCCCCCCCCCCCCCCCCAGAATACCATCCTGACATCTCCCGTTCACAAACGGGGAGATGTCCGGTGGATGAATAGCATGCACATCAAAATACAACAGGGGCTACATGCGACAAGACACGATTTTTGCCGCGATACATCACACTTTTTCTTTCTTAATTATTATTATTGCTAAAATTTAATTTAGTAGTGTCATCATGAGGCCTGCGTAGACCTATTTGTGCGTTTTGAAGCTTCCTTAGCAACCATCGAGTCATCGAGTGGTCGCGTCGCGTCGAGTCGATTACCACAAGCCGCTGACAGTGGCGCCGCCGCCAGATATGGTGGCTTTCTGAATCAAAATTCAAATTCCTGCTCACAGATTGGCTGACATGACATTTTGATTTGGGAGCCACCATATCTGGCGGCGGCGCAACTGTCAGCCTCGTTCTGGAGTGATTCGCAAGCATTTACTCCATGTATGTCCTATCTCGCTGTGGAAAACCTCCGACTTAAGTTCCTTGTCAGTAGTATCCTATAACTCCCCCAAATCCTTTTATACAGGTTCCTGTGGTCTGACTTACCCCGGAATCTGACCCCCCACCCCAAAAGAATCGCATTTGGTCATACGACCGCGATTGGTTGACGGCACCATCTCTTTAAATTTCTATTCACCTACACTCATCTTTCTATTATGTCTGTTTTAAATTTGGCTTTGATCAACAGTATAGACCACTTTGCGATATTACACTGCATGTCTTCATCACGGTCGTGTTTCAGTTGCAATCTTTTTCTTTTGAAGGCTGCTAGGAGATAAGGATTGAAACACTACAGTGTCCGTGGTGTGCATTGTGGCACTCCAATTATGTACTCCTGGCAGTGATTTTAATCAAAATTGACGAGAGCAATACAGATACACAGTCAGTTCATTTACATGTAGGACTGGTATTACGATCGGTGCTGACGAGGGCAGATTTAAAAAGTGTTCATCTGGTGCTATCATCCTCCCACAGCTGGGCTTTGGTCTCGCTCCTCTTCATACACTCGCACACAAAGCCCTGCTGAAATTGGGTCTCCCAGCCAAGCATGAGGCGGTCAGAAAACCACTGCCCAATCAGAATGCAGCATTTTTAGGGTGTGAATACAAAATAATTATGAACAATCAAAAATAATAAGAATCTTTCTTACATGTATATAAGAATCACTGTGATAAAATTCAGCCAGTTTTGAAAAGACCTAAGTGACTTGTGAATACAAAACGTTTGCGATAAAAGGGGGAAAACCAAGGAATTTGTAATTCTCCAAGTTAATAAGTAGGAGCCTTACAATGCACGAAGTGCAACTGGAGTATGCAACAGCCGGACCTGATTCACTGTATGCTCGTATTTCAGCAGGGGTTTGTGTGAGTGGATGAAGAGGAGCGAGGTAAAAACCCCTGCCGTGGGATGATGGTGCTGTTTACGATGTATCGTCGCGGTTTCAGCTTAATGCTACATTGAGGCCTAGAGCAAGCTTAGCGATTCTAGTGGGGATTAGTATTTGGTCTTATCCTTACTACGATACAGAACTGCCGCAAAAGCATTGCTGATCATCTACCATGTACACGTACCGTTGGCGCCCGTTCTTTCTTTCGGGTTCTTATTGATAAGCAGCCATTTGTGAGTTTTCGCAACGGCCAAGTTGACAAGGATTTTAGGAAGGATTCCTTCTATTGTTAAAGCCTTTTAGAAAAATGGGTGAATCGTCGCTAAACCTTGTCGAAGGCCTTTGCGAAAAACTCACTAGGCCTACTGTCAAATTCAGATGCAACTAAAGCGGGGATCCACCAGTGATTTTCAACCTGATTTTGCTTTGCGACTTGCTTTTTCTGCTTTGCGACTTGCTTTGCAGTCTGCTACCTGCGATTGAATACGACCGCAAGGAACTAATACCAGTCGCTGACCTGAAATTGATCACATCTTAACCATTAATGGAAATCACGTTTAGCTAGTCCACTACGGCGATCGAGCGCCCAGTTGCAAAGCAAGTCGCAAATCAGGTTGAAAATCACAGGTGCATTCGATCCCCGCTTTAGGGGATTCCACTGAAGGAAGACCCGAAGCATTCTAGTGATTGATAGAATGAAGGGAGCCTCTGTTTTTATCAAAATTGAACATTTGGCATCCCTGCAATATGCCACTCCACGTTGACATTTTTTTCTGTTTTCCAATTACGGATGATTTTTTCCCTTCGCTCGATATGCATGCCTGTAGATTCTCCCACGACACGAAAAAAAATTCACCAAAACTAGTAATAAGAATAATATTTTTATCAACATGTCTCCTAGTCAGATTTCAGCGCCTTCCTGAGATACACGATCACTTGCAGACTCTTTGGTTATGTTAGAAATTGTTTAATTTTTAAAAGATCTAAATTTAATGAAAAGACCTGAACGATTGCGTGGATTTAAGGAATTATCACTGGCAATTTCAGAGTCATTAATCAAAATAATTAACCGCAGGAAAGTGGATTGACAGGACGAAAGGACATTTATGATGGATTACCATGGCGGATTGTTTCCTTAACCCGTTAGCATGGTTTAGGGGCTAAGAATACTTTTTCTGTCGGCGGAAATGAACAAAAATCTTTGGTAGGCTAATTTTTCCGTTTTCAAATCGTAATCAGACGGATGCAAAAATAAAGGGTCTCGTCAACTTGAGAAAACAGTGATATTTGACAGTTTGTTACAAACTGCTCACAGCGCCACCTGTCTCCATTCTTCCGACCTAGTGCCACCGCCACCAGGTCCCGACTATTTCGGCGGAGGATCGTAGTATGAAGTATTTCATGGGCACGTACACGAAACGTTTCGTCGACCTAATTTTATCCGATTGGTAAACAGAAGCACGTGAACAAAGGACGCCCTCCGATTGGTTACGAGTGTGAGAATGTGGTAGACAAATCATTTCCCATGCCTGTAAACTAACCACAACGTTTGCCAAATATGGTCATCACGCTTTACGAGATAGACATGCACACGAAGCACTACGTTCAAACGGCCGTGCCTAAAGCGGGTGATCCACTTTTGCGATTTGGACTTGAGACGGGGTTGCGATCCGTTGCGATCACCTCATATGGCAATCGGAAGTCCTTATAAGGTGATCGTAAGGGATCGCAACCCCGTCTCAAGCCAAAATCGCAACAGTGGATCACCCACTTTACTCGATCATGGTTACCTCAAATGACGAGCGTTGGTCGGCTGGTCTCTGGGCGGGCCTATTGACAAACGCCAAACCCGGCTGTGCATATATTACTACCAGAAAATGGCGCATACTGGTCGCTAATGGCACGAAAATACAGTATTTGACTTTATTGACTTTTATTTGGAGATTTGCGGTGTCAAATGTACTCGCACTATATTCCAGCCAGATGGAAAGTGATGAGGTACATGTAGCTTGTGCTAGCGGCATACATGTATAAGTAGGTCGCGCATGCTCGGTAGCTAGGAACTAGTTTGAGTTTGTTACTAAAATCTCGAGAGAAGTAAAGACAGTGATGATTTCCGTCTGACATTTTGCTTTCAGTGAGGTTCCAACTTCGAATCGCAAGTGGTACCCTAAGGTATGGACACTAAAAATGAAAATCCCGAGACCTTCCCCTGAATAACACACTTGCAGTGTTCTGCTTCGTTTGATCATTCCTTCCTGAACACACCTGTGACTCAGCGAGATTACAACAATTCAATACATACTAATGTCAGTTAATCGGCGCATACCTTTGGAGAATTGGTGTACCTGGCAATTCGTCTTGCAAATTTAATGAGGAGGTTGGTTAGGCGGCGAAAACGCCAAGATGAAAAAAAACTACATATTTCCCAATCTTGTGACTAGGTTATTAATTCCCCGATTTTTTATTGTTTATTATTGTGCTGTGTAAAATGATGGATGTTTGCTCTGGCAACTTTTTTCTGCAAAAAAGGAGCTAACGTCTAAGAATTCTCCTCTTTATTCTTGTAATATCACAGGTTGATTCTCATGTGTCAAAGCAGACAGCTTTGTCTCAATTTCTTCCTCGCCATTTTTCGTTCCGGCGGACGCTCCGGCGTCGTTGAAAAAAACCCGGAAATACAATAGCTGTGTTTTGTCCTAAATATCTGGTATGGTATTAACGAGCTGGGGTTTGAAGCACTTCGTTTCGTATTGTAAGTAATGAATCCGATCTTGTTGGCCGCAGGGAATTTATAGACCAGATATGGTAAAATCATGTCGTGACAACCGCTCGAATCGATCAAATCATGACGGTACATTCAGCTGGAGAAGATAAAGCGATGCACCGCAGTGTAGTCACAAAATACAGCTCTGGAAAAAATTATTAGACCACCACTGTTATTTCCACTCATTTCCCATTAAATAGGCGCCACAAAAAGTCTTATTCACCCTTTTGTGCCACATTGTATTACAGTGTACTTATTACCTTGTAAAAACAGGACTTCAGTCATAATTATAAGCGTTAACCCCACAAGATGTTTCTATCTGTTGGCAATACATTTATAGGGTCTCAGGCCAACCGTTTAAAAGTTAGCTGTATAGTCCATTCCAGATACCCAAGGCAAACTCGCACTTGGCTAACCTTGTCAGTTGTGGTTAGTCTATTACTAACAGCTTGACCACAAACACAGCCAATAGGCAAGGTGACATGCATTATTAGCCGTGGTTACACTACATTGAAATACCCGGGTGTTTTGACACCCGGGTCTAGCCCGGCTCTGAAAAATCCCTTCTGAGGCCCGGTGCCCGTCAACACTACTCAAATTTTGTGAGGGGGACCTAAATTAAGGTCTCCAAAACCCGTTCGAGCTCGGAGGGGATTATTACACCGCGTTTTTAACAGGTGTGGACAGAAAAAACCCGGGTTCGACACGGGTTTTTTATGTAGTGTAACAAGGGCTATTCTCTATACCATTTGACTCGCCTGTTAAAGTATTGTGCAATAGCTCGTCAAAATAGTGAACAGGGTCGTGTAACATTGCAGAGTTCAACCTAGTACCATTTGCCTTAGGTATCTGGAACGGACTATACATCAGTTTCCAGGCCCCTGTACAATGCTCTGATTTTGCTCCAATAATAAAGTCAGTACCCAAAATTCAAACGGCTGTATCTTCCAAACGCACCATTTGCCGAACTTAAGAATTGGGTTTTTGTGGCCAGTGGGGTGAAACCTAACACACAAACCCCAAAAAGTTTTTGTACTCGAGATGCTGATTAAACCTCTCTGGGCTCCCTGACTATAACGTTGGCCAAATAATGCCTCGAAGTTCTGCAGCACCCTTTCCGTCCGAGCCCGTCCATGAAGTTTGTAAAAAGACTGTAAAAAGTTGCCACTTGTCAACTCCGTTCGCACACAGTTTCAGCCCGTTCGGCAACATTTTCAAGAATGTACTGAGCACTAGCTCAGTGTGATGCGGCATTAATAACCTCAGCATGACAAATGAGCGATCATTCGGACTTCTATTGATTGTGGTATATGTATACATGTGTTCGATTGTTGTGGGAATATTGCGCGCAAACATGTGAGGGTCGAAATGTCCCTGATGTTAATCTGGCTGTGCTAACACTATATGACATTACCATCTTCGCAAACCGCAGGGGAAATCTTTTCGCTTCACCTCCAGACATTGAGAGGGAAGATCCTCATGAGGTATAGCATTCGTGCGCAACGCAGATATGAAAATCAAATATTTCTTCGGGATGATACATGCAAATGCATGTCGCCTAACCATTCAGAAACAGGAAAACGCGAGATATTGGATTCACTACCACGTCTGGGGTGTTCGAAAAACATGGACTATGGATCAATGGACTCTGGACTACTGGACTGTGGAAACCATGGACTGAACAGTCATAAATACCTCATTGAACAGTGAGGTATTCATGACTGGTCAGTCCATGGTTTCCACAGTCCAGTAGTCCAGAGTCCATTGATCCATAGTCCATGTTTTTCGAACACCCCCACGTCTGGGCGCATTATTGGTCAAAGGCAAAACCAAGAAGCCACGTGTTTTTTTTTTAATTTTGAGGAATTCCGAACGTGCTTAAGATGAGACTGACGTAATCTAGAGTGGCCCAAAATGGTATGATTTATAACAATTTTGACCAAAATATGAACTTGTTAGTTTTTGCCAGGCATTGTGCTAAATTGCTGGGGTGGAATTCGCGAAGGGTGTTTAGCTAATGCCCGTTGTACACTTAGGATTTTTCTAGTACTAAAAATTATAAATGCGGTTTAAATGGATGTAACGTGTTCACAACGCCTTTCAGCTAGGCAATGGGTGGCCTATGACCGAAATCACCCTTTATGAGCCTCATTTAAATAATTTTTAGTACAAGAAAAATCCTACGTATACAACGGGCATTAATCAGCGTTTAAATTCATAGTTACATATGATCAGGTTAAAGGCCTAGAAAAGCATTGTTTTGCCGCCTGTACGCTGCTTGATCGACGGAGTGGACGTAGTGGCAACATTTTTACAGTCTTTTTACGAACTTCATGGGCGGGAAGGGTGCTCCAGAACATCGAGGCATTATTTGGCCAAGGGTTACACGTTCTAGCCCGTTTTACGATTTTTAGGACGGGGCAGGACGTTTTGAGAACTACTACAGTGTGACAGTACCTTTAATGAAACTTCCTACGTGAAACTACGATACCTGAAATGTAATGTTAAGTTCCCACTGTCGGGCGGTCCGTAATGCTATGTTCACACTATCACGAATCACGCCACGATTGAAATCGCGATCTTAATCGTGGAGTAATCGTGATGATCGTACATGTCCTATCANACGTGAAACGTCAGAGAATTAAACAAACATTCCACGATCAGCTACGAATGGTCAATCGTGACGTTCGTAACGGACCGCGCTCTAGTGTGAACGTAGCATTACGAACGTCACGATTGGCCATTCGTAGCTTTCACGTTTGGATACGATGCGCTTGGATGCGATATGGGCACGATTGGTTAATTTCAGGTGGCACGAATCGCGCCACGATTGAAATCGTGGAGTAATCGTGGTGATCCTATCAGATCTTACCACACCTTGAGGTCAATCGTGGCACTCGTGTTGATCGTAGAAAATTTGTGAAACGTCCAAAACTTTTCTACGATCAATACGATTGCCACGACTGACCTCAAGATCTGATAAGATTTGATAGGATCACTACGATTCCTCCACGATTAATACCACGATTTCAATCGCGGGGCGATTCGTGACAGTGGGAACGTAGCATAACTTGTAGATATCAAGATATCATGCTGTTGTTTTCACTTTGACAAGAACTCGTTTTTCTTCCTTGCTTTTTTCTTGTTGTCAATTTTGTACTTTTGCCAGTAGTAAATAAAACCTACATGTCTGCGTTGTGACAATAGTCAGTGACAATCAGTATCTCCTCGGGATAGTCAACACCATCTGTAGTATCATTGACAATGTCGTTTCTGTGCGATGAAGCTGTAAATCAGATTCCATTGGAGGAAGAAAATTCATCATTCTGCTGTCACTCACATTTCTGCACAATATCGCCTTTGGAGAGATGCGTTGAGTAGCCAACTAGACTTGATCAAACAGATCTCCCATTGAAAACTGACGGAAAATTATGAATTCTGAATTTTAAAACAATTCGTTCTTATGTAGGCCTACTCTAAACTTCCACTTACCAGTCCCATTCCTGAAATCGGAAAAAATGACCAAATCCTAAGTTGAAGATATCGCACGCTGTCATTCTTTGCCAGGCTCGGGAGTGGGACAAGTAAGTGGACAGGACATTACTGTTTCTGACCATACCCCACCCCATTAATCTTTAACTTATGATTTAGTCATTTTTTTCGGAGTTCAGGAATGGGACAGGTAAGTGGGAGTTCGCCATAATGGTAACTCATACCGCGGCATAAATGCAAGATCATGATATTTTTGGTCTCTAAAGGTTTCTTGAGGTCCTAAATAATTGGTTAAAATGTAAAGGTTGAGCCACTGAAGATAAGGGGAATATTTAAGTTTATTACATGTAGGTGTGCATTTACTTTTGATTAAGGGTGTACATGTACCGCTTTACATAATGTTTTCCACTGTTTTACCCTTCGCCTTAATAAAGCGAATGGCTCGCACCGGGGTTTGTTGTGGCGCCATGACAGTTGGTCATCGATATCAAGCACCATTTTGAGAAAAAGGCAAAAGAAGGATTTTAGTTAAATGGGAAATGCATTATACAGCCAAACTTTGGAGGCGTATTCTGCAAAAATTGCCGCTTCAAAATCAATGGGAGTAGTACAAAATGTACATCTTGACCTAGTGAATTTGAAAACGTCATTAACCCATTTTAACAAATTTTTAATGGAACCTCGTCCCCAGTGTTTACATTCGCATATTTGCACAGGTGTTGCATATGGCTGGAGCACGGCTTTGCCTGGAGGCTAGATTCACTCTCTATGGAAGGTACCACCAAAAAATGTAAACAAACCCCGCGAGCCATTCGCTTTAACTTACCATCAACATTCCAGTGTATTCCTCGCAATGCGTCCGCAATCAACTGGCCATGTTCATGGACGGCAAGGAGTTTGTCCCGAAGCCCTTGAAACGGTAAAATTACCTCATTTCGGCTATTCGTAACATGGCACTGACCACCGGATATCGTTGGCCATGCGTACAAGCCGGAATGGCGGCATCAATGACCATCATTAATGTTCTGTGTCGAATTTGTAATCGCCAGTAACAGGAAGCGAGAGCACTCGACCAGCTCAATAGGAATAGGCAATGGTAATGGGAACGTCTTCTGCTGCATTTTACATGCACAGGGATGCTAATGGAAATAGGTCGGTTTTAAGGAAGTCCTCTTGCCCGGGGTGTTAGCCGTTGTTTTGGGGTGGAAATACTGCATTCCTCCTCAACAGGATCGAAATAATACTCCACCACAGAGAGGTTTCGCATGAAACCACCAAGCACGCTCGAGAGCTTGTATCTGCTATGTGGTGTTGTTTGCCACATTTTTTTCACACCAGTCTCTTCACCATGGAAACACAGGAATCAAACTTCTTTATTTTTCAATTACACTCATTACATCAGCCATTCCAATCCATTTATCGCCAATTACGGCGCCGAATCTAATTGCAGTTAAGTAATGCTGCACCTCGCAAACGCAAAGAAAAGTTGTCTTTCTTCATCAAGATTTGGTAGCGCTATCTTTTTTCTTTTTTAAAAATTTTTCAACATGTTAGGTTCAATTCGAACTCTTCCAATTCGAGTTTAAAGCGAACTGGCCGGTGTCAGAATAGAGAATCAAACGCCGCCGTCTTGAGGAACCCGCACACTAACGTCACGACGTGGCGCTGCAAGCGCTTGTACCGACGTCTCTATTTTTCTAACGTTATATCCATTTATTTATGCCGTGAAAATAAACTATTTGTGTTGGTAGCCCGACTGTAAAACTTACATCATCGTGTAGCAGATGAAATTTTCTTTTAATCTCATTCCTTTTTTCTTAAAATGGAGGGATACAATGGCGATAAAAGCAACGTCTTTCGTGTCATTTTTCCTGTAGAAAAATGTACAGGCAAGTTTTCCATGACGCAACGTCAGCATCTCACATGACGTCAAAAACACCTAAAATGACGTCAATGACGTCGTTTCGGTACAAGCGCTCACAGCGCCGACCTGTCGGGATAAACCGCAGGGCGGGTTCCCCATTACACTCAAATCGGGTATTTATTGCCTAATACGAGCATAGTTGCAACTGCTGCATACGTGGGTGTGCTGCCTCCGCGGAATGGCACTTAGAACACGGTCAACTGCAAATCTAGGCTAATTTAGTGATGTATAATCCGCTAAAATACGAAATTTGTAATTTTGAAATTGTAAATTTCGTGGGCCAGGAAATTATTCTTAGTGTCATTTTTGACTGTCGCGACTAACACCCTTTAATAACCTTGGTTGAAATATTGTAGTACAAAATCTGTTAGCTTCGACGCTTCATTCAAGTATGACGTCACCACCTTGATACAGATCGACAAAGCAATATCGTTCTGGGTGATTACCTTTGTCGGAGTGTTGTTGGAAGGTTTCCCCCTATTTCCCGATTGTTCTGGTGGAAAACTCTTGGTTAGCTGGTGTCTTAAGATCGTATTGAAAATGGCTAACTCATCTGGCTTCTCTGCTGCAGGTAGGAAAGATATCTCTACAAATCCATTTCACACCAGAGCTTTGCTGTGATGGGTATTGAAATAATCCTCTGATATGAGACATTTTTGAAAGTGTCCGTCCGACATTTACACGAACCATTCCGTCTCTCCGCATTGCACACCAGGCTAGAAAAACCCAGAATAAGAGAACGCGCCGTATTCTAGAAGCTTCCTTAACTGTAAGGTTTACCTTTACCTATTGTTTGCAGGGCAGAATACAAAAGTGGACCTTAGAGTCAGGCTAAAGGCGGTGACAGACTGACGCGTAAGCAGCGCGTCGGTAAGCGTTCAACCAATCAGGGAGGCGATAACACGGACCGAAACACCTACTTAAGAATCTGATTGGTGGAACGCCTGCAGGATGCGCCGCATATGCGCCAGTCTATCACCGGCTAAAGCCTTGTTCACACTGCAGGTGCGGTGCGATTCACACCTGATTGTTTCCACTGTTAAGCCTATACATGTAGCTGTTCACACTATTGCGATGCGGTAAGAAGGCTGTAATCCTTTGTTCAGATCGCGCCGCGTCGCACCGCGCCTGCAGTGTGAACTAGGCTTTACGAATCCATTCACGCGAATTTTGAGCGGTGCGATGCCGCAACCATGAATTGTTTGTTTTCGTCGCGTTGGTCGTGGACAAAAGGACCAGAATGTCTTTGTAGCGCCGAAATCCCCGTGACCGTGATCTCCTTGAATGCTTCACCGAGCAGCCATGCAGGATCTTAGAAGGTGCTTGAAGGCACAAATCAGTCCTCTCTGATGTTCCTAAATGTAGTTAGGGCCGACCACAAGCGTGAGCTGCATCAAGAGATGCAGTGTGGTCACTAAATTTGGTGTTCGGCCGCCTGCATACCAATGTTACATCACTTGATATCAGGAGAGTCGCCTCCCTTTCACACGCTTGAGGTTGACATCAAGGCTGGTGCCACAGCCGAGCATTCGGAACTTCCGAAGGCAACTGCCGTGACAACTCGCATTTCCCCTCGGACATAATTCCAAGGCAGCCATCTTGAATGCGCAACGATTCCCTTGCGTGTCTGTGGGTTTGGATGCGGTCGCCTCATCACACCTGCAGCACCCTACGCATGAACCAACTAGGTCACACAAAAACGTTGCGTTATTGGATCAATAATTGACAGATTGGAGTGAGATACCGGTATGTTTATATATAATATGCCTCAACTTATACAGCAATTAAGGTTGAACATCTTAACAGGCCAAAATTCGGCGGTGTCACATGGGTTTGTTGATAAACAATACGGCTGCATTGGACTTGTGTCCGAGGTAAAATGCGCCGCCCAGTGGACCGATAAGCAGTTCGCCTTAGGTCGTTCCGAATGACAGCTGAGGTTCGTCAACAGCCATCTTGTCGAAACTGGGTCGTCGTCATCGTCATGAGGATTCCCCTACTTGGGAATGGAGAACCAATCATTTGTCACTCTGGAAGAAAATCCCCATGGTGATGACCTAATTTTGTCAAGATGGCTGCTAGCGAAATTCATCTAAAAATACACCACTTGAAAGCAAATTCAGAAGCATTTTGAACTGAATTCCCCAATCGGAAGCCAATGAAATTTTTGCAGATGAGGGTGATTTGATCATGCTTCTTTGATCTGACGTAAGTTGCTTGCTGCTTGGTTAGGACACGAGGAGACAGTAGAGAGTTTTCGTAAGGCCCCCAAAACGCCAACACGAACGCCAATCCCATTGTTCGATGCCACGAAGAGAGCACCGAACAATAGGACAGACGTTCGCGTCGGCGTTACGGGGGCTTTTGCGAAAACTCTGATGTTGGAATTGGGACGTGAACTGATGTACGAATATACATGTAGGCATCCAGTGCTGGTACAGTGACCGACAACCCCCACTAGAAGTCGCCGACCACGTAAATAGCGTTTGCAAGCAACGGAAGTGGTGAAATGTGCTGCCAGCTAAGTAAACGTCCCCACGCCCACGTTTATCTATGGATCACGTAGTTACTTTGCCTGTTACAAGATCATCCATTTGCCATCGATGACCGGCTCAAGTCACTAAGAAAAACGACATCTCTCTCTGATCACTAAGAAAGATAAGCAAATAATCAACGTGCCTACCGATAAAGTGAACGTGCGTCAGCAGCTAGCTCCAGCTTTGACCATTAAAGGGAGACTCCACTCTTTGTGTAAAATTTTGAATTTTTGAAATATCGTTAATGCATTCAAATTCACTGATATCTGCAACATGTCGTTTTTTTTTAAATCAGCAAACTCATCATTTTAAATATTTTAATAGGAGCAGTCAGCCGCGCATATTGCCAACAGATGGCAGCAAAGGTCTAGCGAACCAATGTGTAGGAAAATGTATGTGATTGCTGCTCGATCAATAATGACTGGGTCCGCTACATGCATTGAATTGGGCCATAGTGACACCTAGTGGTCAACTCGCTGACAGCTCCTATTGGATCCCAAGGGGACCATTGCACAGCACTCATGATGTCATGAGTGCTCAATGCATATTTATGAACGTACAACCAGTAGCCCTAGGCAGTCACAGTATTAGCTCCTTCACTAGGTCGTCAGCCTATTGACACTAGTGACATCACAACTCATGGCAATAGTCTCCATGGATTGATAAAAATTCAAAAGTTTACAATGATTGGAGTCTCCCTTTAAAACACCGTTTGACATCAGAATGCGAGGATGATGAATATCTCTACCTGAATTCACAGACAGAGACTCTCCTCCAAATAAATACCGGTATTTTCGCAACGGATCACAGCCAAGGTTAGGATTCAGAGACAGGCGGTCCTTAGCAGAAATAAGCCCCCGGGGATGAAACTGGCTTACTACGGCTGTAGGATTTGTCTTTGACGGGTAAAGTCTGCATGGGCGACGGAAACCAACATGTCTCCTTTGTGTAGTACGGCGACTAAACTGTACAAAGGGCAGTAAAATCTGCCATTCTCAAACAAGGCCGTATTTATTAAAGGCAAGCTCCTCCCCGGAACGGACTTTCCAGGAGCTGACTGCATGTCGTATATACGTAATACTACATGCGGAGCGGCATGGTCTAGTGGTTAACGAGACGGACTCCTGATCAGAGGGTCCCGGGTTCGATTCCCAGTCCTAACCAAGAAAAAACACAAGAAAAAACACACCTCACTTGCTTCACCCCACCCAGGTGTAAAAGGGGTACCTGGCTGGTAGTGATGGTCTATGTTAATATTAGTCCAAGAGCGCTGAAATCGGCTGCCGGGACTGTAATACTCCCTGGGGAGTGGAGATACGAAATTGGAATGAACAGGGGCTGGGGGTAATAATTGTGAAGTGCCTTGAAAAGGCACACACATATTATTATATAATAGGGAGGTTGAGATCAACGACTTATCACGGATCCTTATACGTATAGGTACAGATAGAGTTCTGCACAACATATACGGATCCGTGATAAGTCGCTGATCTCAACCTCCCTAATGATTTTAAAATGTTTTCAGAGAATAATAGCGAGTCCTGAGGTGAATACATTTCATCAAATATATGCCGAGCAAAACAAGTATTTTTGCCGGTTGTAGTGTTCTTTAGTGTTCTTTGCATTTAAAAGCTGAACAGCATGAGCAAAAACACTAAACAGCGCCATGTTCTGAGCCGTTAAGATGAAGATAACGTGGTTTTCCTGTTTAGTGCCTTTAAAATGATCCCTCCCGCTCTGTCCGGAAAACCTAAATTCATTATGGGTTAGACATCGTTTTATCTTCTTCCTCTTTGAGCACAATAAGAAGAGATTATGCTGAAAGGCCACACAAGGTCAAATACCTTGTGGACGTACAGAAGAAGAGGTCACGATTGCTTTATATGACAAGAACAAATTACATCTGCCTCGGCATAAAAGAGACCCCTAATTTGACAAAGTAATACTGATTTCCCTTATGGTGCTCTCGTGAATTTTCCCGGGGCGTGTTCATACCGCGGTCTTCGTCAACTACGAGGATGTTGTTGGTAGAACCGAACTGTTGATAAGCGCAATCTTGGTAAACCGCGACGTATTCTCGAGCTCCGCTGTAGGGGACATCTAATACAACAATCACCGTGATTGATTGGTTGGTTTAGAAGATGGATGCCGGGTGACTTTTGTCATCAAAGATTCATTTACCGGAAGCCTGGTGCGACAGTTTCTCACCGAGGGTCAGTTGTCGATACGCATTTCTACCCCAACGAGACAGAACCTAGTACATGTACAGTTGTACTCGAAAGTTAGTGAACCCCACAACCATACTGTGTTCTAAACATTATTGTCTTTTGTGAAGCCATGTGATAAATCATTTACATTTCTTGATATTTTCATACTACATGTATATTGTAGCTGCTTGCATTATGTCAGTATACAAGTGAAACGAGGTACATGTGCATGTACGAGCACAACTGTAACTCACTTTTTCTTCAAAATTGAGTTAGGTACAGTTTTGGAATTACTAGGTTGTGAGCTTCATGTTACTGCATTAGATTCGGTGAAATATTCCGATGGGTCTGTTTTTTGTTTCCAACAAAGATGGTGGTCGCACCATATGACGTCAGAAGCTTAATGCCATTCAATGGCAGCTGGCACACTACGCTGGTCAAGCGGGTCATGGGCACAAATTAAAGTTCTGGTGAAATAATTGTCTGAGAGGATGCATTTAGGTAGTGCTATATGATGCTTGGACTATGAATGGCCACAGCGTCATAAGGGAGAACGAATAGGCCACCATCTTTGTTGGAAATGTCCAACGCGTATTTACGTACAACAGATCAAAATAAATCGCATATCGCTTAAAATTTTGTCTTTAAGTTGACGTCACTACTCTTTTCAAAAGTTATGCAATGTGGTACTCCCGTCGCGATGTAACGTTTTCTCTTGTTCCCTATTATCTTAGTGATTCGATACAAAAAGACAGCCACAGAGACCATGATCTCTCTCCATTTCGTATCACAGTGTACTAAATACAATAAAGAGAGACGCTGAGAGACGAGGGCACTTGACACGGGTCCAATAGCACTGTCTTCATTTGCTTCGCCCAGCCTTGATTGGTAGCGATGGCTTCTTCACTGAAATTATGATATTCTTGATGGTAACGGACGTCAGCAGTAACCTTTATAATATTGTACACGTACGTACCTAGTGTTAATAGCGTTAGTTCCGACGAAAACAGGGAGTTTAAAGGATCTTCCCGGTAACGGCAACAAGACTTCTAAGTCTTCAACACAAATTATCGTTAATTTTAGCGTAAAATTGTCTTCGTTTAGCGGGACGATTTCCTAAACCCCCTCTCAGGGCGGCTTTCCATTGGAGCGTTTCCGTGCGTGGAAACGCCCGAAAGCATTGTTTCGAGCGTTTTCCCGCGGTAACCGGAAAAACGCCGATCGGTACCGACTGACCTACTCATGGAGAATCGGTAGGATATTCGGAAGGAGATATTTGGCTCTTTGGCTGTCATTCGACTCAATGTTCTCAACTGCACCCGAACAGGCCGAGAACAAGGAACGTGTTCTCGAGTATCGAATAGGAAAGTGCTTGTTACTATGGTTTGAAATGACCTGGAAGTCGGTAGCCTGCAGTCGATACCGATCGGCGTTTTTCCGGTTACCTTTCCCCGCACGGAAACGCTCCAATGGAACGCCGCCCTTAGACTTTTTCAATTCATAACGAAAGCTTTATAGTTGCCACGTAGGTGCGTAAATTTAAACGGGGCTATTCTCCAGTAGACAATCAGGCAAATTGCACCCTGATTGATCAGTTACAAAGACATGGTTATCTGAAAGAAAACGTTTATTGCATATTTCCAGAGAAACTACCCTCGGAATATCTTGCATGCATTTCGAAAGACAAAAGAGCAGACGAAATTGACTCTAATGCTGGTAACGGAATTACATTTGTAGGTGTACTCTCTGCAGATTAATTCCGTTACTGCAATAACAATTGCTTACATCACCATACATGTATGTGTATAAAAAATATGAAATAGAAATAGGGTTTCTAAGGTGAAAGACATTGCATGTACCGGTACATGTATTGCAAATACATGTATGTGTGGTATTCTTTCAGTTTTTTTGCATGCTAGTTGACGCTGGGAGTCATTTCTCAATGGGCGTAACTTTATACTGGATGACATAATTTTTCTGTAATTTGCGAATCGATGTTGAAAATTGTCGATAAAATGTAATTCTCCGTTACCGGAGAATTGCCCAACGCATAAAATTTGATGTCATTTTTCGCGTTTACATTTTACGCTTATCGCGACTCTCTCAAACCCACAGTGGCCAGGAGTACATTAGTACACTCACCAGTCGACGCTATCGTTATGTATTTCTGACATCCACGGCCATCATCAATCTTTGAGCAGTTCACACGACGCAAGGTGGCGTACGAAAAAAAAATTACCGGGTGATTGATCATTTTTAGGGTGTTTCATTAGTCGATATCGATCACGTTACAAATTCGCGATGTCGCGGATGCAATTCATGATGTTCGTCAACGGACTGCTGCTTCTACCGATTGGAATAATTGCTTGCAGAGAAATTCGGCGACTTACATGTAAGCCAATGACAGACTGGCGCGCCCGTACGCGGCGCGTCCTGCGGGCGTTCCACCAATTAGATTCTTCGGTAGGTGTTTCGGTCTGTGTTACCGCCTCCCTGATTGGTTGAACGCTTCCCGACGCGCTGCTTACGCGCCAGTTTGTCGCCGCCTTTAGATTAAGATTAGTTTTCTTACTTACTACGTGTATTTCCCCTTTTAAATCTTTCACGTTGGTTGCATGGCCGTAGGAACAAGGGGGGCATGGGGGTACCTCCCCCCCCCCCAATATATTTGGCTTCTCAAAAATAAAAAAATTGGCGGGCTCAGCATTTGACTGCCTTTAGTCCCAAAAAGCCCAAGTCCAATAAACCAATGAACTACACTAACATGGCTAGTGTCCAATTTTGCTCTCAAATGCCGGGGAATGGCATAAAAGCACTCTTATTTTCTAAAATTTTCCCGGGGGACCCCCCCCCCCGCCGCCGATATTTTTGCGCTCGCTGCGAAGAACTACGGCTACGGTTCGCTATTTTATCGAATCTGTGTCCCCCCATACGGTCCTGTGGTTGTGACTTTCTACAGCAATGAACAGTGTAAGGTCATAATCGTTTGTGCTTAAAGAAGCTGTCTCCCCTTACAATTTCCGATTCCAATAACGATGTAACACTTTTTATTTATGGGCTGTAGGAATTTCAAATCACATATTTTTTTTACTTTTCACATCTTATTTCATCAAGCATATCAAATGTTGTATGAGAAAAGAAATAGGTCCTAATTAATGGGACGTTGTTTATCATAACACACTGGCTTTGATCAAAAATGTTACATCTTTTTACAACATCCAGGTTTTTAGAGGGCCACTAAGCATAAGACTTGTCTCGCCATACATTTTCCTTTATCTGCAAGAACACATCGTCAACATTGGCTGACACAGAAGACTCTATGGACCTTTTGATAATCTTGATACCCGAAGACGACCCCCATAATTTCTTGAAAAGCTTCTGAAGTACATGTATCTTTGGTGGATGAGGTAAATATCGCTCTTTCATGCGACATATTTACGGCTTTACAAGTCGTTTTTTTCACCAAGACTGAAAAAAAATGAGATTTTGATGTGACACACTGCAAAATTAATTCATAGCCCACAACCGCTCGGTTTTTGCACAAATTGGAAAAAAGTTAATATCCCTTGCCGGTCTCGTGAGATATGCTGCCATCGGCAGGACTCATCCTTTTACTAACATGTAATACGTCGTGATGGGAAGACCTCAATTTCACCCGAAAGATCTTTGCGTGTTTCATGTCGATAAATTACAAAATAGTCTCTTACGGGCGTGGTGAGATTTGCTGCCCTGGGCAAATCGTTTTGATCAGTTGCATGTATTTTGTGGCAAAGGGTGGACCACTTGCATGCAAAAGATGTTAGTGGCGATTAATTACAAAATAGTTCCTTCACCAGCGTTTTTAGATTTGCTGCCCTCGGCACATGATACGAATTACGATGTACATGTATTTTGCAGCGACTGGAGACCAAATTGCACGCGAAAGCTGTTCGCGTGTACAGATTGATGAATTATGAAAGAAATACTGTTGGCTAGTAGTTTCCTAGGCCACGGTTATTAATATATTCTTTGGTTTACGGGCACAAAGATTTTGAGCCCAGGTACGGAGGACGAAATAAAAATTTTAAAAAACTTCGGTTCAGTTCGTTTTGTTCATTTTCAGCTTTAGAATGACAAGTTAGACAAATCGGAGGAAGTAAAAAATCAAATTAATTCTTTATAAATGCATCTTTTCTGCTTCTTTCCGTCCTCGCTGCCGGGAAATTGGCATACATGTACGCCAACTGGTTTTATTTATTTTTAGCTATCGTGACTGCTGAAATCAAGGTCGGCGGGAATTTAAAAAACTCCTTTTATTCGGTTAATTTTTTCCTACAAGACCTCATTTGAACGTCGGCGGCAATAAAAGAAACTGATTTTCACAATTTTATTTTTTTCGGTATGGCATTTTACCACGTCGGTGGGCCTGTAAACCAAAGAATAAAAAAGCGTGGCCTTACCGACGTGGGATGGGCTTCCCTCGGCAAATTTGTGTCTGATCAATGGCATGTACGCCAACAGTTTGTATGGTTGGGTAAGTAATCTGGTATAGTAGGCTGCAGGCAAAAGATGCCAGCCCTTGTCGCCAATGATATACAGTCATTTGCAGATGTTTCTATCGTCAATAATGAGCAAAAATCATCACTGCCGATGGCACAAGTGCCGCAAATGAAAATCCCACGCCCTATGCATGGTCGGAAATTGAAGAGACACACGAAATAGGGGTACATGTACTTCACTATTACATGGAGAGTATCATGCTCATCGTTGGACCAAATATCAATAGTCTTGGCCCAGTGAAACATTTCGTAGAGGAAGCCGGTGTAACGTTTTTGAGTGTTCCCCTAATATTGTTGACGGAATACGCTGCGAGTTGACAAAAGGGGACGGTTCATCTGGCGGCGTTTTCCAAACAGTAAGCGGAAACCGTGACATAGGCTAAGAAAACACCGGCAGATGTTACATCGGCCGTCGGAGGGAGTAGGAAATAAAAGTGGAAAATAAGAAGTGGGAAATTTTGGAATTTTGCGCGAATTTTTCAGTTGCTCAAATTGGGAGCAAATTTTCCCATTATGAGAAATATCGCCCGAAAAATCAGACAAAATGTCATGCCATTTTAAGAAAACTTCTCAAAATGGGGAAAAAATTCTCCCAATTTGAGAAATTGAAAAATTCGCGCAAATTCCAAAATTTCCCACTTCTTCCATTTTTATTTCTTACTCCCTTCCTGACATTTCCGGCTCCAATATTTGACAGTCAGCATTCTTTGACCTCATATTCACTCCAAATGCATCACTTGTCTACATGTAGTAATCATGGCATTATCTCTGGATGAAATAAGGCAATCTCACGCAATTACAGAAAAACCTCCCCAAATGATGCGTGGGTTAAATTTTTGCAAAATGATGTATCAGGTGGATGTTATTGTGCAGGGCTCGCACGCTCTTAATGTTGCAATAACGAGAATTTCTTGTGCCTTGTACCTCCCTCCACAACGCAATACCGCAAATTGCCATCTGTAATTTCTTGATTACCTATAAAGGCGATTGTTTTTAAGCAAACTTTCAATCGCGGAAAGCTTACCGNTTATCTTCGGGTGGCCTCGGTTAGCCGCGATTGTTGTTGTAATCTTCACAAGTAAACCATTGTAAAACGTTGACTTCAACTGCCCCGTGATATCACGCTGCAGCGCGACCACCATTCCCACCATGCTCGGCGAGCAGTTGTGCGGTTGCGCCACATTCGATCCACTTCCTCTTTTCACCACGGAAGTCACGGTAAAACGCGAATCACGGTACCGCGTGACGGCCCAGTCTGGTGGATAACAGACTCACTGGCCCGTATTTTAGAATGCTCCTCAACGTAAAGGAGTTTCTCAAGGCTATTGTTCTCCTGTTGAGAACAACAGCCTTGAGGAACTCCTTTACGTTGAGGAGTATTCTAAAATACGGGCCACTGTTCTCTGTGTGTCCTCATTGTCAGGTCGCGCCAACTCCGTCAGTCTGTTGTAATGTCACACTACCACAGGGGCCACACTGAAACACGTTACACCGGCACTGGCAGAAGGGAGGTACACTATTCTCAGTCAGACACCTGTCAATGACAGATCCATCGGTCCAACAGAGCGTTTGCGAGCAAGGCCACAGGTAAAAAGAAGACACCTGAATTAGAGCCTAGCGCCATGTTTGCCAACCGTTCACCTTTTGTGACCTTGACTAAATTTGCAACTCGTATTGCAATCCCAGCCTTCGAGGGCCTGGGGAAACTGAAAACAATCATATTCCCATGGCACAGTTGTGTCTACCGTGCTTGAACTTTAATCCCCAAAGTGTGATTTATCGCTCATCGTGAACACTGCGACTAGGCCTACCGAAATTTGTTATCATTAATACAAGTCATGTATTTTAAAAAATATTTTGTGCCATCATCAAATTTTTGTAAGATCAGCTATTTCAACAGTCAGAATTAATCAGTATTAAAAACTGCACCAGTGTGCCAAATTTGCTGCTTATTCCAATTTGCATGATTTCGCCGCTTTGTTTTTTACCCTTACTGGCCGGACTAGTAGTGCGCAAACCACTCGACAAATCTGACAAATCTGACGAATTGGAGAAAGACGACCCCGTTATCAAAGACCGTGAAAAAAACGGCAACCTCTTCGTGAATCTGTCCTTGCCTACCCGCAAATCCCAACGAAATCCACAATCAATTCACATTTTCGAGCTGCCAGCAGTCACGATGCAGTAAGGCTTTAACTTACAGAAGCATAATCATTTACATCTCGGCTACACTGCAACCTAACTGAGAGCAAATGCTCTCTCCGATCAATCTATAAATCTCCTCATATGGTCCAGAACGATGAAACATGATATAATTCACCAACATGAACCAATATCTCCTGACTGCAAGGGACAATTTGCCGAATTCCAGACGACAAATTACGGCTCTTGTTTGTTGCCGATCTACAAATAACTTCGAGGATCGGTTTTGGCAGAGATCGATTGATCGGTAAAACTAATTGAAAAATCAAATGGGCCGAGGTTTTGCAACAGATTGGGGTCGTTGTAGCGTGAACGTGTCGGCAAAGTGTTCATTTCTTCCATGTGTAGCGGACTTGCGTCGGTGATCGATAATGAGCCAACGCAACTGTTTCGAAGGAGTGGGTATGGTGGTTGCTGTTTGGTATACTAGTATTACAAATGGATCACAATGGAATATTTCAAATTGCGGGTGAACTTCTGAAGACATTTGTGAGTCGGCCTATAGGAAAACCCGTTTGATGTCGTTGAGTGATCGACGAGGGTTGTCAGACTCGACTGCCTGTGCATTGATCTGCTACTGTTCACCTGAACGCCAAGTTCATTTCAGTTTTTGAAATGTTCGGGCTCATCAATTCCATTAAAGATAATGTATCACGGTTATTTTCGCGGGCCACGAAAATCATTGTTTGTCTACATTTCGCTTGTTTGTGACCATGCAGTCTTTCTTTGTCTTGAGCAATTTGTTGGTGGTATGCCCCTCTAGAAATTCTTCTGATGCCGAAAGTATTCAATTTGGTGGGTTGGCATGTCAAAAAAGTCCAAAATAACATAATGTAAACATCCATGTTTACAAACATTGAAAGTGAACAATGAAGTAATGATATATTATCTTTAAAGATAATGTATCACGGGTATTTTCGCGGGCCACGCAATTCATTGTTTATTTAATTTTGTTTGTTTATATCCAGGCTTTCTTTGTCTTATCATATAATTTGTTGGTGGCATGCCCCTCTAGAAATTCTGTTGATTCCAAACGTATTCCTTTTGGTGGGTTGGCATGTCCAAAAAGTCCAAAATAACACAATGTAAACATCCATGTTTACAAACATTGAATGTAAACAATGAAGTCATGATATATTATCTTTAACATCCTCAAATGCGACATCCAACGAGTTTCCTATAGACTGTCGGAGCGTGCACTGCGTCATTTGGTCAAAACCATCTGGTTTGGTCTATACATGTATTTAGCCACGGACCTAGTAATGTATGTAGGTCCGGAATTTCGCTATTGATGTCACAATCATTGCAAAAACAGTGCCACACCTGATGCGCAGAAAAAGTGCTCAGAAGTTTTGGGCCGGATTCCTGGTCAAAAATTATGGTCCATCCCAGTCTTTGATGTTGGAGTGCCGCGGGTGCGCGGCTGCAGCTAAAGAGGGGAACCAACCTACTGTACTAAAAAAACCACTGTATCTTCCAAGAGTTCTATGTATATCTGGAATGCTTTTGTACATGTGTATAACCTGTAGACTCAGTGTTTTTTGTCGTGCTTGTTTGCAAAATTGGCCATTCGTAGCTGATCGTGGAATATTTTTTACTTCTCTGAAATTTCACGTTTGGATACGAGGTGATGCGAGTCGATACGTTCTGGTGCGCTTGGATGCGATAGTCACGATTGGTCAATTTCAGGTGGCACGATTCGCGCCACAATTGAAATCGTGGTCTTAATCGTGGAGTAATCGTGGTGATCCTATCAGATCTTATCACATCTTGAGGGCAATCGTGTTGATCGTAGAAAATGTTTGAACCGTCCAAATGTTTTCTATGATCAATACGAATGCCAAGACTGACCTCAAGATCTGATAGGATCACCACGATTATTCCACCATTAATACCACGATTTCAATCGTGGCGTGATTCGTGATAGTGGGAACCCAGCATAATCGTCCAAATCTTTCCTACGATCAACACGATTGCCACGACTGACCTCAAGATCTGATAGGACCACCACGATTCCTCCACGATTAAGACCACGATTTCAATCCTGGGGCGATTCGTGATATGACTCAAATCTGAGGATACGCATTGTAAGAGCTCCCTGTCTAGCAGACGACACATTTTAGCTTACTAAATAGGCATCGACCCCAAATTAAACTCATAGATAGTTGAAGCTGATATTGTAATACATGTATATGACCAATAATTGACCCGTAATATGCGATAACACTTATAAAAATTGGGAATTTGCAAAACTGGGTGTGCGCATTGTAAGACTGCCTGTCTGAACGAGTGTACGCATTGTAAGACGACACAAATTGTTTCAAAACATAGCCGATTTAACTATTCTGCCAAGGTGTTAGCTCAATGAAATGGACCCAACTATTCATTTAAATGCACTCCTATCAACTATACCGGTACTCCGTCTGCTTACGAACAGTAATTAAGACCGCCACCACCTCACAAGGTGGCGGTCTTCATTGGTTTCACTGGATTTCTCTCTCTCTCTCTGCCGCCAATCTGTGGTTTCGGCAGGATAACTGAAAAAAATACGCGGCCACGTATCGCCACGAAATTTTCAGGAATGGTAGATATCCATGTTACACGGAACCCTATTGATTTTGGGGGTCATCCGCAAACAATGGACTGTTAAATTAGATGAAGTTTGTTGTCCTAACGCATTTAGGCACTTAGGCCTACATGTCGGCTCAACCAACAAAGGGTCAATTACAAAAACATACAGCCTCACATGTACATGTAGGCCTAAACTTGAAACAGGTGGCAAAGCATGCCCTAGTCTATATAATAAGAGAGAACAGCTCATTTCTTGTCACGGGTAAACTCGAAAACTANACGTTACACCGGTGTAGTAGAATCTAATGTCCCCCGATATGTGATGTCCCCCAACAATACATTTAGGATTAAGCGGCACCATTGAATTGAATTGGACAAACAATGCAGGCGGACATCATGAGGACGGGGACATTAGATTTCATCACACCTGTACCGTGTACCAGCGGGAAGCTAGGGTTATCCTGCCGAAACCACAGATTGGCAACAAAGAGAGAGAGAGAAATCCAGTGAAACCAATGAAGACCGCCACCTTGTGAGGTGGTGGCGGTCTTAATTACTGTTCGTAAGCAGACGGAGTACCGGAATAGTTGATAGGAGTGCATTTAAATGAATACTTGGGTCCATTTCATTGAGCTAACACCTTGGCAGAATAGTTAAATCGGCTATTTTTCGAAACAATTTGTGTCGTCTTACAATGCGTACACTCGTTCAGACAGGCAGTCTTACAATGCGTACACTCAGTTTTGCAAATTCCCAATTTTTATAAGTGTTATCGCATATTACGGGTCAGTTATTGGTCATATACCTCTATTTCAATATCAGCTTCAACTATCTATGAGTTTAATTTGGGGTCGATGCCTATTTAGTAAGCTAAAATGTGTCGTCTGCTAGACAGGAAGGTCTTACAATGCGTATCCTCAGATTTGAGTCACCACACTGGGAACGTAGCATTACATTTTTTTACCCAACAAGTACATGTAGAGTACATGTATTTAAAGAAGCACCATTAGCTGCGCTGAAGAAACATTCGCTACCGTTACATATAAACTTTTAAACAGGATGTTGTCCTTTCATGCTTCTATGTGAGATATTTTTAATTGGATGTTTTTCGCGATATCGGCAAAACGGCTTGAAACCCCAAAAATCTGCGATCTACATGGAGAGGTAGATCGAACCGCAACGTTATTGAGTTGAGACACAGCTGGTAAAAAAGCAGGACCAAAGAAACACGCATGTACATGTATATGGAAAGAAAACGCCGACCGTGGCCAATATTCATAAGGAAATGATTGGCCCTGAGGCAAAATAATTTTACACGTCTGCTAATGATGTTGTGAAAATAAAAAAGCAAGACGTTCGCCGTACCGTAAAAGGGATATAATTGGAACGGCTTTTTTACTCACGATCGACGAAGCTACATGTATACTAACTGATAAAATCAGGTAAAAAATTCAATATTCTTGTTGTTTTGAGGCTAAATTGCGTGGAAAGAATCACGTCAAAGCACCGTTTCATCTCACCCTTCCTCAGCGCCCCGTCAACAAGATAATAAAGTACCGCGACCCTGAACGCGAAGATCAAGCATTTCGCTTATTTAGTCCATTACGCTATCCAACTTGACAGCAACGGGAATATGACATCAAGTACATGATGCCATTACACATGATAAGTGAAATAAGAGAGGGGTGTCATTTAATTCCACGCGTCAATATCAGCTCGCGCGGAATTAATCATGTAAGACGGTGACGCTTACTCAAGTGAATGATAACGTAATTGAAATGATAGTCGTGGTTGTCTGTGTGGTTCGTCATGTTCTTGTCTTCATTGTCGCCTTCGCATCGACTGTGTGTTGTTGTTGCTGCTGCTGCCGCTGCCGCTGCCGCCGCCGCGCCACTGCTGCTCTTCTTGATTTTCAGCACTTGCTGCTGATGTTGATGATGTTGATCAGCTGTTGCTGCTAGCTGCTGATGTTGTTGTGGGTTGCTGCTGCTGCTGCCGCTGTCGCTTCCGCCGCTGCTGCTCTTCTTGTTTTTCAGCACTTTTTGCTGGTTATGTTGGTGATGTTGCTGCTGCTGCTGTTGCTGTTGCAGTTGTTGTATTCATCAGCTGTTGTTGCTGCTTGCTGCTGATGTTGTTGTGGTTTGCTGCTGCTGCCGCTGCTCTTCTTAGCACTTGCTGCTGATGTTGATAATGTTGCTGCTGCTGCTGCTGTTGCTGTTGTTGTATTCATCAGCTGTTGCTGCTAACTGCTGATGTTGGTGTGGTTTGCTGCTGCTGCTACTGCTGCTTATAGTTAGAACCTCATGAAAGTGTTCTTCTGATTTACATCCAAGCTTCAATGTCAATCCTTCTTTTATCAGTGCACACCTGTGTTTTTTTAAATGTTTTTTAAGCTTGGATTATGTGTTAATATTTAAGTACATGTACATTACATAATACACTCCTTACACCTTCCCAACTTTTGTTTTCGAAGAACAGTGATCAATGAGACAGAAACCGTCTGAAACTTCTTTCGATCGTTCTATGATAAGATAGATCATCCGCTTATTCATCTGACAAGCCTTTTGTTTTCTACTTAAAACTTATGCAGCTGAAAATTGCAGATTAAAGCAACAAAATCCCCCTCTCTGAAAGCACATCGCAGATTCTCCACTTTGGGGTAATCATCATGGATAAAGTATGTACATGTACAGTCTTTCAGATAATTAAATGGACACAGGAAAATCGAATTTTCTCATGAACGGCTGATGATAAATCGATGCGGTTTGATAGGATATTTAGTTGTGCATCATGATATCTGCCACTTGGAAATTTGTCATTTTTATCTAATATTGACTTTTGTTGATTTACAAAAGGTCCCAAAATCAACTTTTTCATCCCGCATTTTTTTGGGGCAAATTGTTTATTGACTGGAAGCTTTTGTTGAGTTTTGATTGAATATCAAAGAAATTTCGCAGGTACAACATTCTATTACATCGGGACAAATAGCGTGGGTTGACTGGTTCTATGTCCATTTTTAACTTGACCCAACTTCCCTGTGCATATAATCCTTTGCAGGCACAGGAAGTCAGGGTCTAGTTAAACATGGACATACATGTAGAACCAGTCAGCCCACGATAGGTACGCTCCCCTCAACTTTGCTTCAACTCGTATTTTTCCCAAAGTGCGTCTTGAAACGATGGTTGGCATTCTCTTTGCACAGACCACACATCAAATCTACAGAGCGTGGCGTCGCTTTCTACGCTTTCCTTCCTTGAATGTAGACTCTCGAAAATCAAAATCGATTGACAACAGTTGAAGATTAATGCCCAAATTATTCAGCTTATTTTCCAGTCCTCCGGTTCGCTGTAGAGAAATTTCCATTTGGATCTGCTACGAACAGGTGCTACCACCACATAAATCTCGGCCGGCTGCTGTGAAGAAATAGCCCTGGCGTCACTCGCAAACAAAATGCATGGTTTATATGACCATTTTTAAATATCGACTACTTTGTAGCGAGCCATTGATCACATCACGTGATCAGCATCGCGTGTTGTCGTGTTGCGAATGGTGCATGGCGGGATATGTTCCCGCCAGCATTGTTTCGCCTGTTCGTCACCAGAGCCTTCGACAGCGAAGGCGCACAAAGCATTGGCGACCATCGGAAAGTAACTGCAGTGAAGCCACATCGCTGAAGACTCGCGGAACGGAGTCGAGCGACGGATAGATTTCGATCGATGAATTGGGAGGAAGTTTGCCAGGTAAAAATCTCTCTCGACATTTTCACATCAGCGACCGAAATTGAAATTGAAGTGAACATTACAAAAGAATATTTCATTTCGTAATCTTACAGTGAAGTGAGACAACAGGTACTTTCATCCTGACGTTTTGTGGATTGATACGAACCACGGAATTTTTTGCAGTGTGTTTGAAAAGCGGACTTTATTTTCAATGTTCCCAAAATCGGATTACCAATGAGACGTACGTAATTTACAAATTCGATGTAAGTTTGTCTCCGATTCTCTAAGAACAGACGAAGTTTCATGCCTGCGGGCGATTAAGTAAGTTATGAGTAGAGAGTAATTTTCTAATTATGTGGAGTATCAGTGCGAACACGACTCTATAGTTACTAAATCGTAGCACACTTCGGAATGATGAAGGGCAAATTCATTATCAAAGCTTGACGATAAAACGCAGCTCGAGGACTAACTGTTGAGTAACATAATTCGGTAAGTTCAGGCAATCTTCAAACTGTTTCATTCCGCCAGGATTTTTTTATTTCAACTTCTTTGGTATACTTTACACGTACCTACCGACAACGCCCCAAACAGCCGATAATAGACAGGCGAAGGTCACTTATCTTTTACCTGTGTGTGTCACTTTTTTCATATTATTTTCATCTAAAAATTTCCTTTTTGATATTTTTGGAAAATGTGAAGTTGATAAAGCTATTTGTACGCTTCATCACACGTCAATTCTTTTGATCTTCGAGGTGTGTTATTTATTGCCACATTACTAACTTTATTGCAACATTTTGTTGATTAAGCAATTTCACATGACACTTCTAAATTACGGCGCCTTTTTCCTACCGAACGCCTTCATACAGTCATAAACAAAAATTGAGAAACTGGGTTTGGAACAAAGTGACTTCATCCGGACAATCTTCCACAAATGCGAGGGAACTGGAGTTTTCAAATAGTTTCCATTTATTTGTGGAATGGTTCCAGAAAAAGTCTTCTGAAACGCGCCATTACTTTTGTCAGTGTATGTGGGCTTATCTTATTGGAAGAACAAGCGGCATCATTGATTTCAAATATTCATATCTTTCTTATGGTTGCTGATCTATTTTGCTTTTGTTTGGTGTGTTTCTTTCTCCAATATGCATGTGCACATGTAATGAATTTCAGGAGATGTTTGGTACCACAAATACCGCCTGCTGCAAGAGCGTCTCTTAGCGTCTGACGTTAGACCGATAGAGTTACGGTGTATATTAAACTTTGAAATTTATCTTTCGTTTCCGCTTCGTAGATACAAAGTGGAAATTTAAAATCCAATATGCACCATAACTCTCTCGGTCTTACGTGATAGTGTATACTAAAAGACGCACTGGGAGCAGGGATATCTGTGGTACCAACCATTTCCAGAAAAACAGGTCCTGGAAATGAAGTGTTGAATTTCGTATTTCGTATACTTCGTGTTTCGTCAGATTTGCAAAACCTTAGTAAAGAGTCTACGTGTAACACGTTGAGGAATAAAGTAGTGATCCGAAGATTTAAAAAAAGATAAAGTTGATCATGAAATAAAAAGTCACACTGAAAAACTCTGCTTCGTCAAAGTGACGAACTTAAATTTGTTTTCCATTTATTTATCAACAAACTGAGTATCTAATTCGTCGAAGTGACAAATCCACGGTTCGTCAGTTTGACGAACCCTTGTTGTATATCAAACAATCTCTAACAAGTTCGTCCAAATGACGAACTGTGGGTTGTCATTTCGACGAATTAGATACATGTACATTGTACTCAGTTTGGTGATAAATGGAAAACGTACCTAAGTTCGTCATTTTGACGAAGTAGAGTATTTTCGTGCAGCAAGCATGCAATTCCTTCGCAATACAAACCTGAAAACGACACGATGGTATAGACTCTAAAATGCTTTGGTTATTAGAGATATCAATAATTCATTGGAAAACCATTAGCCTCTTTATGCCTTCCAGAGGTCTTGAGAACACAACGAAGGACTCGCTGGGTGGGTTGTAATTGTTTTTATTCATAACACCCGTATGTACAAAGTTGAGTATGAGCACCAGGGCTGAAGCATGAGCATTGTCAGCCCTGGTAAGTCTGGGTGGGTGTTGTGACGTTTGCCAAATAAGCCTTCGGTGAAGGGCCTTGGGTTTTGGCCCCACTTTTAGTACATCAAACGAGTCTCAGTTACAAAACCAATGACCCCCGGCTCGGTCTTAAATTCTTTATTAAATGGAGATTATCAGGCGTTTTTTTCGGTCGATTCGAGAACATAAAATAGGCCAACAACACCATCATGAGTGACACTTTCAATTTATATGCAAATATAATTGATGTCATTTACTGTTTTAAATCGGTTTAAAACATATTGACGACATTTGAAGTAATATAATAAGCAAACGATAATTACCGGTACATTAACCTGTCTGAAAGAGATATACTGTATAATATGACTTATCCGGCCACCACGGCCAACCTGCGAACCAGGCGAATTATTGACTATAGGCTACACGATCCAGGCCAAGTTATGAAAGGCATAGTCAGGGTTACATGTTCAATGGAAATCGTCTTACGCCTGGTGAGCATCGTATGGATATCCCGCGGTGAGTGTCAGTTTCACTTTTATCAAAATGAATTGACCAATCTCAAAGAACTGATTCCAACGAAAACAATTTTAATGCCTCGTCGGCCAAACTACAAATCAAATTGCACGGATCTTCTGCAAGGAGTACAAAAACCTGAAATCACTCACTATCATCATTCCCATCGTCAAAGATTATACCATCTTCCCCACCTTCATCGTCTAACTCGCCAAAATCTATTACATCATGATCTACATGTTCAGGTACAGGTTCTTCATTCTGTAGAAGCCCACAGGCTCTCCATGCCGTGTGGATGGCATCAGCGGTTATCTGACCCCAGGACTCGCCAATGATATGCATAACTTCAAACTTTGATGTGGCTGGAGATTGACCATGTTCATCATTACTTGCAATTTTCCACGCCTTCCACAGCAGTATGAACGTCATCCAAAAGACGGGTTTTTTTCTGACAAAGAATACGACCTGTGACATCGAGGGTTAACACCATCATCATCAACGTTTTCCATTTCCATTGAGCACAGATGTGAGGAGACTAAATGCCAAAATTGCAAAGAGCATTTTTTTCATCCTGACCAACGCGCCAACAGAGAATGTGCCTGTCCAGCTTTGCCAATGTCATGCCTGACTGACCAGTACGATTTGTAAATGATGTCAATTAAACCTAGGCCTACTGCGGACTAAAACTGCGGTCTGCCGTTGAAAAGAAGCTCACAAGTGATGTGTAACCCTGACTAGGCCTTTCATAATTCGGCCTGGATCGTAATTCGCGTGGTTCGCAGGTTGGCCTTGGTGGCCGGATAAGTCATACAGTACGGTAGTTGTATGTGCAGTATACGTGCTGTTCAACTTACATGTTTCATTCGTCCAGCTGTAATTTGACTCGACAATATAAAATCGTTTCTGAGCACCATCAAAACAGCACGAACAGACGATCGTATTTGTATCAAATTAATAGGAATTGGATTTATGTCGTTTATTGGATTTCGAGCATTTTGATACTTTGATAAGGCCTATATGCCGCTCTGGTGAAAAAGAGGCAAACAAGGTCAATTATCAGGAGTTAAGTCAGTGGTAGAGAGATAATTTTATGATTTGATGTCATCGGTTCTTCAGTCCAGTCAGAATTGGAGTAAACTTTTGATATGTAGCAGTTATCAACTATAATGAAACTAACAAGCTAAGTAAAGTCTTTTGTAATTTGGGTTTAGTTCCTTTTTCACTAGTCAGATTGATTCGACAATGTATTTGGTACAGGTTTTGCAGTTTACGTTCGCCAGTGTTTTCAACTGCTACACGTCCATACATGTACGTCTTAAAGGGAGACTCCATTCATTGTGTAAAATTTTGAATTTTTGAAATATCTTTAATACATGTACTTTCAAATTCATTGATATCTGCGACATGTCATATTTTTTTTACATCAGCAAACTCATCATTTTAAGTACACGTATTTTAATTACTTACCAAGGGGACCATTGCACAGCACATGTGATGTCATATTTTTATGAAGTGTACAAGCAATAGGCCTTGGCAGTCACAGTATTAGCCTAGTGACATCACAACTCATGGCAAGTCTCAATGGATTGATAAAAATTCAAAAGTTTACAATGAGTGGAGTCTCCCTTTAAAGGGCCTCTAGAGGCAGCTTGCTATATTAGGCTACTATCAGTACTGCAACTAAACAACAGGTGGCGCTAGTAACCATGAACTCATGAATTGTGGATCAAATGTTGACAGTGATGAAAATTTGCTTCAAAAATGATTCCCAAGTTGCATCCTCATGCCACCAATTCTGTGTTAGTAATCATCATATCAATATGCACTAAAATGCTGCCTCTAGAGGCCCTTTAACCAGACATACGAAATACGAGGAAACTTCTTGATAAAAGTTTTAGTCTCGCGTCACCAGCCTCTCTCTCTTACAGGAGAGAGTCTGGTAGAAAAGACTACAACTTTCGTTACCGGCAGGTGGCGAGTGTCCAGCTCAGAGCATCCGAATCTGATTGGCCAACGGCTGATTTCACGTCATCAAACATGGCTGCGCCCATGAAATGCTGGAAATATAATAGGAAAGCGGCCGGAGAAATTAATGTAATATAAATGGGCCAGCAAATAGTGGTTTAGCTGGTTAGATGTGACATCCATGCAAAATCATTGAAATAAAATAAACGACCCAGGGTAGGGATGGTGTCGGCATGAATCCGTGTGAGAATCTCCTTCAGTGCCTCTCCTCACCAGCTGCCTAATGGCCATTAATGGAGAAGTATAGCTTTTTCCACTGCGAATTCACCATAGTGCAGATTATATACATGTATTGCAGTTGCGGTACAAAAAAAATGACGTTCTCGTAAAGTTAACGTTTATCGTTTGATTTCTTAAACTTCTAATAGCTAAACGGGTAAACCTTTAGAGTGAAGGAAGCTTCTGGAATACGGCCCTATATAATATGTACGCGTATCTTAGCCAATCAGAAAGTGTGTTACGGCGGCGTCGGCTAAACCTATGATGATGGCTTATGATTGGATCCCTCGTCAAGCAGCGCCGTCTGTTGATGATCCTTCACTGAAAAAACATTCCCGCTCATGTTGAGTACTTTGGATTATTCATCAGTCATTTTGTCCGTGAGATGAGTAGAAAGGTACTCACCGGGTACTCATCGGGCCAAGGAGCTGCATTTGGAGTTCCTTGCTACTCGCTATGAGTACCTTTCTACTCAATATAAGTACCTTTCTACTCATCTCAGGCATAAAACGAGTAGGGGCCTACCCCGAAAGTACATGTACTCAGCATGATTAGGATTTTTTTCAGTGTTCACTTTTGGCGCCTATGATTGCCAGTGTTTAGTGGGTCGAAACCTACATGTATGGTCAACTAAAACCCGCGACGAGAGTAACATGCACCCGAATATCAAAAGGACAGTCCAGAGTAAGGTAAAAACACGAGGCGTGTAAAAGAAGGCTTAGATCATTACGGATTGCTGTTCACAGGATATGGTCTTTGCTTATCACATTATTGAATCGATTTTAGTCTAAGTCTCGTCAAAGCGGAGATCAACAAAGGTGGACCTCTTAAGGTCGTGGTGTCACGATATCTAATTTCACACCAACTTTAGACTGAATTAATCAAGGACGAAAATCGCGTGCACTGAATCGAATGGGCGTGCCGGCACCATTCAAATCAATGAACCGACTTCGACCTTTTTGAGAAGGTGTAATAGAATTTGATTACGATTCGGCAACAAAGCATTCAATTCGATCAAAAAGCACTCTGAAGTGAAGCACACTGCCAGTTTTAAATCAAAATAGCCTACCGGGGTGACTGGGGAAACCGAAAGCACGTTCAGAAGCGCTCGGTGTAATTTTGCAATATTCCAATGAATTGTCGTTTCGCTTACAATAACGCAACTACCACTATTTCATCTGCCAGTCAATTCATAACTTTATTGAAATTTTATTGATTGTAGCCCGCAGAATCTGCCGCCTAAACCATTTTTGCACAAACTAATGATTTCAAATTCAGAAGTAGAATATTGCTAGTCTGCACCAACTGATAATTAATAGAAAATTCAATGAGGAATGAAATATACAAAAATAAAGTACACCAAAATCGACGTTGTCAGGTCACAGAAATTCTGCCATTGCCCGGTGTCCAGCTTCTCCTGTTGGTGATGGTCGGCATTACTGACCACACAGCAGGCTTTTGATATTTTCGGATCGACCGGTCCTGGCACTGTCGCTTTTGGACATGATTTTATTGGAGGATCAAGATCCCAGCGACAAAGCGAATCTCCATGACCTTACAACTGTGATTTTGATGTAGCCTATAATTTAACCGAGGAGCATAACGCTCACAGGGGCGGATCCAGGATTCTGGTAAAGGGGACACAGAAGGCCACAGGCGGACCGATGAAGGCTAGCGCCGAATGTGCGAAGGACGGCGGGGGTCTGGGGTCTCCCCCAGAAAATTATGAAATCTAGAAGGCCGTTGGTGCGATTTCCCACCATCTGAGGGACAAATTACAAGGCAATTCTGTGGCACTTTAAAAAAGGCAATTTTTCTATCGTTGGTCACCGAAAAATAGGGGGACACGGGCCGGGTGTGCCCCCGGATCCGCGCCTGGCACAGATTAAGTAATTCTTATTTCCTCAAAAATCTTAGTGTAGACCTTTCCAACAAAGCCATTCATTGTCCAAGCATGGTATAAAACTACGAAACGCATTCTCTCACACACTTATTTTACCTAAACTTTTGTGTCCGTTGTCCGCTTGACAAGCTCCAGCACCCATTAAAAGGTATTAGCCTCTGACGTCATATGGTGAGAAGTGTAGACCGCCATCTTTGTTGGAAAGGTCTATGAGAACAGCTACATCCCAGTCCATTGAACACAAGATTTCCGTGTTATGGTCGGCGTGATACTGTATATCTTCGGCTTTTGATATAGCGTCGTGTTTTTGGAGGAATGATTAACGCAAGTCAGTGTACATGTCTAGCGTCCAATGGAAATACCTAGTAAGTCACATTTTTGGAAAAAATGAGTTAAGGCCAAATTCGTACTTACTAGGTATTGTTTCATCATAATAAACAGTTTTTGTCTGCAAAATGTTCGCCAAACCCTCGGAAAGACAGTGGCGCACTTTACTCGGTTTTTACGTCTAACTCATCAGAATTGTGACTTACTTCGTTTTTACCTTTGCAAATTCAGCATGAAATCAGGGGTAAAACATAGCAAATTGCATTTAATCCTGTTATACGACATATTTTTAATTAGGAGTGTTTTCCACAACAAAACTCTTCCAAGTTGTGATTCCACATATTAAACCCATTTTTCTCCAAAACAGCAAAATGTGACACACTAGGTATTTCCATTGGACGCTAGATGTACTCCTCTTTGCTTTTTAATTCGAAGCTGTTTGATAATCACCCAGCAACACGCCCGCTACATTTCATCAATGCACTTTTTGCTCACGTTTCATCCCATTGATACGTGATACTTGTGTATTCATTCCGATGTATGACTCCTCTTTGCCAGTGGGTGGCAAAGTGAATTTTTTTCCGTATAGCATCATCGTACACCGACACAGAGCCGTCGGGGCGGATGTTAGTTGGGTTTCGCAAATCTGACGAAACACGAAGTACGAAATACGAAATTGGACTTCATTTCCATGACGTAATGTATTTCAGGAGATGGTTGGTACCACAAATACCGCCTGCTGCAAGAGACCGTCTTTAAGCGTATGCCGTTAGATCGATATAGTTGTACGCGGTGTATATTAAACTTTGAAATTTATCTTTCGTTTCCACTTCGTAGACACGAAGTGAAATCATCGTTCCTAATATTTACAACCAGAAAATGAACAGCGGTTGGTTTAATTGGCTTGTTGCCAATCAGTGGGTGAGGTTGGCTTGCGCCCACGCACACACCTTAATAGCCACTTAAGAAACAAGTGTTCTGATTGGCGCACGGCAACTCGAGGTGTGAGGTAAACACAAATCACGGCGAAGTTCTCCATGGCATGGGTTTGTGCGTACGAAGTATGAGGTACATGTACATGTCGTACAGACACATGGCAGGCCATGATGAAAGCCTATAGAATACGTTGAAAATTCTAACAAAACCAATGAAATGCACTTAATTTCTAGACACACCTGGGTGTGTTTAAAAACGTGCTCCGTCCGACACCAGAAAATAGGAGCAGTCAGCCGCGCATATTGCTAACAGATGGCAGCACAGTCTTAGCGGACCAAATGTACAGGAAATCTATTATGATCGGTGCTCGATCGATAATGACTGGGTCCGCTAGATGCATTGAATTGGGCCCTAGTGACACCTAGTGGTCAACTCGCTGACAGCTCCTATTGTCACCATTCTTTTGTCTACTGGTGAAAGGCTGTTTCTTGAAACTCTAGTTATATATTCTTGGTATCATGGAGCTCTAAATTATGGCACTGAAAACTAATTGCTCTATTAACCCTTTAATGTCTGACAGCAGAAAGAAGTTTTGGTGTCGGACGGAGCGATAGATTTTGCTGGTGAGCTCAATATTTTTTGACACCCTCCTTCAAATGAGTGTACACTGTAGATCCCAGATGGAGAAACTAATAGTTAAAGGTCTATATTATCAAATATTACATTTGATTTTTAGAAAATCAATGGCACAAATCTTTGTGATCATTTCAAAGTTAAATTTTGCCCCATTTTCTTTGGGTGACCAATTTTGAAACACACCCAGCTCTACATGTTATAAGAAATTTGAGTGTCTGCGACGTAACCTACGAAATTCCTGCTTGACAGCAGATGGAATCGCATAACTCTTCCTAATCTGATATTCGATAAGTAATTACGAGGCCGAGGCCACATTTTCCCCTGGTTGGTATGACAAGACATTGATCAATACGACGAAATTTATCGTACTTGTCTAGGAGAATGAAGACGTTGCATTTCAATAAAGATGCAATATACGAGAATAAATGAAAGTTAAACATTGACAAATGTCATCGAATAAGTTTCGAGCCCCTTGGCAATTGGCTGTCTCACGCTGTCTGCCCAATCGGGGGACTACAGTTCATTCCACTTCCCAGTGGCGCGAGGTTTATCAACGATAGCTCCGCAACGGCTGGGTCAAATTTGACGAAACATACATGTACGTCAATCGACTTCTCTTTCTTGCAGCGGTATCTTTCTGCTATCTTCATTTTTCGCGTAAGGCCGGCATAACGGATCCATTTCTCAAAACCCATTTCATTTCGCCATGGTGTTCAGTGCAGTTTACACGTGCGCGATGCATCGCGTCATTTGAAAATGGCCGCAATTTCGGCCGTCAGTACAAACTGTGATTTGTGAAGGAACTTTTTTCTGTCCCGTTTTGCGGGAAAATGACAGTGATGATGGCTGTAGCGGCAAAAAAGACAAATCGATTGATGTATGTTATGTCAAATTCGGCCCAGCCGTTGCGGAGCTATCGTTGATAAACCTCGCGCCACTGGGAACTGGAATGGAGAGTAGAGTCAAACTGATTTTCTTGGGCAGTGACCCATTCGATTTCTCTATCTAACATTGTTTGCGCTTAATCTCAGGGTTATGCTGTGAATCAAAATTGCGTTATTTGTGGAATATTGGAAAACTGCTTCGTTTTCGTCTGTAGTTGATTGTGTCGGGAGATAAGGACCGATGTTTGCATATCACTCGAGACGGGGAACTGCTCGAACGATATCAGGATAACAGAATATATATGTAAGAGCCAATCCCGCAAATACAGTCGGACATGTTCATTGGTCGAAATGTTTTCTTTGGTGAGAACAGGGTACGAATCACTCGCGACCAGCCAGTAAGGGACTAAGAAATGTAAAAGTGGAAAATGAGAAGTGGGAATTTTTGGAATTTTGCGCGAATTTTTTAAATTCTCAAATTGGAAGAATTTTTTTTCCCATTTTGAGAAATATCGCCCGAAAAAGCATTTGCTAGTCTTTATTCATATGATCCAAAAGAGAAACCACCCAGATCGCGCGCTGCTGGAAATTTTGATCAAAAGTATTCGACGTTGACGTTTATTTTTTATTGATCAAGGTTGAACAATTCCGCAATAGTATTTCACAATCTTGAATCATGATTTCCGCTTTGGCTTACCATAGCAGTCAATGCTGTAAAATGCCACCTGTTTGGAAGAAATAAAGAGGAAAGAACACATTTTGTCGCTTCGCATATCAAAGGACGGATTGCTTACGACGATAGATGTTGTCTTTCGTGCATCAAAGCGGAGCCTGTACATTATGTATATGCAGTGGATGTAAACATGGCAAAAAGCATTGTCATGTTCAGCCGACAAAAAGCAAGTATTTTTAAATAATAATGTTGCATGTGCACGATCTTTGTACACAACAGTACAGTGCATTTTGCACGTTGAAGGCGCTAATCCACGGGAGAGTTTTCTGGCGGAATTCGGCTCTTAAAGGAGTTAGACGCCGAAGTTGTAAACAAGCTGGTTTGTTTACAAATATGGTCGGCAAACTAGTTTTATTCCTTCGTGCAGGTGGCAGCACCCGTGATCGTTAGACTGGGTCCCGGTCCGATGCAACTCACTCACGATATTCACGTCAGTACATATCACCGACAATAGGTGGCGGCACCGCAGGCGTCCGTGGATAGAGAACCAGTGAGTGAGTGTTAACAACTTCGGCGTCTAACTCCTTTAAGTGCAATTCACGAAATTGTTTATTTTCGTACGGCTGGCGGTAAGACCAGTGACACAAACAACCACTCTAGATGATCTGCAACTTCGTAATTAAGCCATTGCCATGGATAATTCGCGCATGCGCAGTTTACCGTTTTGACTGTCAAAACGGAAGTAGGTGTGTTTTCATTGTTTTCATAACAAAGGATTTCATCGGCAATCGGCAGTATTTTTCGCGATTTTCTTGTCGACATTTCTGCAGGGCAGCCCTTAATCATGCTGTGAGAGGGTGCGGTACAAGTTGTAAGAGGAAAATTCACTGGTTTCCTCGCTGTCTCACCAAAGCGCGTGGGGAGGGCGAGCGAAGAAAGGAAGTGAATTCGCGATCACGGCCATGTGCTTCGCCGTTTTTGTCCATTCCACGGCCCGAGTGAGTTTTTTCTGAATATCGCACATGATTATCATCATGTACATGTAGGAAACGATTTGGAATACTGCTTCATGATTATTGTGACGAGGCGGGTTAAGGTCGGGGCCTGCCAATAACAGAAACCAACATTTGAAATGCAATATAACATTAAATACATTTATTGCCTTAAAAATCCAAAAGTGTTCAAAATCACAAATGTTAAAAATTCATGATTATATCGAGGAATCACATACATGTACGTATAAACGCAAAGCTGGGCGAAAAACCAACAAAAACTAGCACGATTGTGCGAACCACCGGCAATCCTTCGTTGAAATCATTAATAAATTTACTTCCATGTTGCCATGTCAAAACGGCTACTGCGCATGCGTACGTTTTCGAGAAATCTCCATGACGATGACCTGGTTGCAACTGATCTCTACATGCACGTACAGAGTTACATGTACTGTACATTGTAAGTTACCCATAGAGATCCAACTCGTCAAAGGGAGAAAAATCTCCCATACTAAGATACATGAAGGATTGGTGCCTGTCTGAACCTGCGACTGGTAACGCGGAATGAATAGCCCTTTTCCAAAATCACGTGACGTCTTTGTGCGGAGCTACGTTTAGGGGCCCGAGTGACATCACACAAACTGCGTCATGACTTTTTGCAGCGCCAAATGCCATGACGCTGTTTGTGTGACGTCACTCGGGGCCCCTAAACGTAGCTCCGCACAAAGACGTCACGTGATTTTGAAAAAGGGCTATGCGCTGCCTGCACTGGCTGACAGAAATATTAGGACACTTTTAAAATTCTAAGTCATTTTCCTCTTTTTCCTTCCTTTTTTTCTCTAACCGCTAATTATTTTTCTTATTGATGAGAATATTTTTTTTCAAGGCAAGTGGGTTATATAATCCCATGAGATTGTCTATGCCAAAGGTTACTGACAAGGGGTTGCTGACATATGAATAACAAAGATAATTATGATGGGTGCCATTCAAACCTCTCAAATTCATAAGGCTAAAGCTATTGGAGGTGACAAGAATGGACGAAGCACATCATGACTGTCTTTGTTATTCATATATCAGCAACCCCATGTCAACAGCCTTCGGCATGGGTAATCTCATGGGATTATATGACCCACTTGCCAAGGTAAAAATGTTCTGTAATAAGAAAAATAACCAGTGGTTAGAGACAAAAGGAAGGCAAAAGAGGAAAATGATTTAGGCCTACACTTTGGAGAGTGTCCTAATACATGTATTACACTGGTGGGTCACTGATGGTCGTTAATCCGGAGGAGACGGCAATTCTTCCTGTGGGAATCGGCCTCCTTTTTTGCCAGCCGTGAGCAACATGGCAGGGGTCAGATAAGGAGAGGAAAGATCAGAGGCAAGAACAGAAGGTTTATTAAAGGGTCGGCGCAGTTTAGGATTACATAGCCAACTGGTATTGACTGTTAAGGGAACAGTACCTGTACTGTTGATTATCCAAGCGGCAAGCGCACTTCCGCTGATCATTATAATGCCTAGGTCACATATCCACCCCGCGGCCCGTACGGTGAGTAAAAACAGACATTTTGGCCAATTTCAGCCAATTTCGTACGGTGCCCGGCCGGTTCCCTCACGGTTGCCACGGGCACCGGACATTTTTCACCAGCCGTACGGGCGCCGCATTGGTTAGCTGGCTGCTCCCAATTCTCCCGGCGTTTTCATCTGACCAGTAGGCCGTAGAAAGCCCGTAGAAGGTCCCAGTGTCCCCTACGGGTCCTGTGCGGGCTCCTGCCGGTGACCGGGCGGGCTTCGCACGATTTTTTTCTGCCAATTCTCGTGAAAAAAAAATTGACGGGCGCCTTGCGGTTCTCAAGGGTGCCGCACGGCACCCGGCCGGTCGCCATGAGTACCCCGGCCGGGCCCCAACCGGGCGCCTTGCGGCGCATCTGTTCATTGGACGGAGCTCGGAAGCTTACCACACGGCAACCGGCCGGCACCTTTATGTCTAGGTCACATATCCACAGGGCCCCTTACGATTTTCCCCACCCGACGGCTTGCCCTGGATTTTAGAGACCGTACGGGCCCATTACGACTTTCATGTGGTCACATATTTTACGGCGTTCGGGCGGTGCCCGGCGAAACTTGGTGGAGAGTAATCGCAAGACGCCCGTCAACAAACCGTGAAGGTGTCGGCCGGATGCCGTGCGGTAAGCTTCCGAGCTCCGTCCGATGAACAGGTGGTACACCGCACGGTACCCGTCAAACTTTTTTCACGAGAATTGGCAGACAAAATCGTGCGAAGCCCGCCCGGTCACCGGCAGGAGCCCGCACAGGACCCGCAGGGTACACTACGGGCCTTCTACGGGCTTTCTACGGCCTACCGATCACATGAAAACGCCGGGAGAATTGGGAGCAGCAAGCTAATCAATGCGGCGCCCGTTTGGCTGGTGAAAAATGTCCCGGTGCCCGTGGCGACCGTGAGGGAACCGGCCGGGCACCGTACGAAATTGGCGAAAATCGGCCAAAATGTCTGTTTTTACTCGCCGTACGGGCCCCGGAGTGGATATGTGACCTAGGCCGATTGTTGACGGGTCTTGCGATTAAGCCTGGGTCACAAATGCCACCGGGCGCCGTACGATTTTCCCCACCCAGCGGCTTGCTGTGGATTTTTGAGACTGAAACTCAGATCGAAGCTGAATTATGCCGAAATCGCCTCAATGGATAAGCGGAAATTAAACTAGATCAAACTGGGCACCGTAGAAATTGGCCAAAATGTCTGTTTTTACTCGCCGTACGGTCGCCGTACGGGCCCCGGAGTGGATATGTGACCTAGGCTTTACTCTCCACCAATTTTCACCGGGCACCGTAGAATATGTGACCACACATACCGTAGACATGAAATTTGTAATGGACCCGTACGGTCTCTGAAATCCACGGCAAGCCGCCGGTGGGGAAAATCGTAGGGGGCCCGGTGGATATGTGACCTAGGCATTCCTGGGATGGTCACTCTTGTTGTCGGTTTTACATCAGTAACTCAGAATTGCTAACTGCTGCACCTCTTTCAAGCATCAGACATGACAAGCAGTTGATTGTATTTTAAAGGGAGACTCCACTCTCATTTTTTTGTAAACTTTTGAATTTTTATCAATCCATGGAGGCTATTGCCATGAGTTGTGGTGTCACTAGTGTCCATAGGCTGAAGACCTTTATTGTAGTGAATGAGCTAATACTGTGACTGCCTAGGCCTATTGGTTGTACCTTCATATACTCTACTTTCACCGATTTAAGACCGGTTCATTATAAGTGCCTGTGACCGCCCCCGTGCAGCACAGCGTGAATAGGCCCACGACCCCTTGTTGTTCATTGGTGCACATTTTCTACTCGTGCTGGTGGGCTGAAAGTGACTCGTGGTTGTCAGTACGGATAAACAGATTGCTATTTGTGGTTTAATCTGTGTACCGTGCGATTGATTAATTTTCCATTGGGTTTTGTCGTTCCGGGACCATGACGTAATGTTCAACAAATAACACCCGTATAGGCCTACTGGTGGGCCTAGTTATCCGTGTTAGTCGTTATGCAAAACCCACGGTCAGTGAGTGCGGTAGGCCTACTCATTCGGCATCGGTTATCCAGGCATTGCTTACGAATTGTGATGTAAACATAGCACACAGGGGCAGGCTAGACGTCAATCATACATGGTCAGCTCTTTTCATGGATTCGAACCATGAGGTCAAAGTTATACAGAATGGGCGTGGCTTGAATATCCAGAACCGGTCTTAAATCGGTGAAAGTAGAGTATATATGCACTGAACACACATGACATCACATGTGCTGTGCACTGGTCCCTTGCAATGCAATAAAACTACTTAAAATGACGAGTTTGCTGCTTTAAAAAAGATATCAGTGAATTTGAATGTACTAGTATTAACGATGTTTCCAAAATTCAAAATTTTACACAGTGAATGGAGTCTTCCTTTAAAATGTTCAATTGGAGATTTGCAGTTGACCATGTTCTAAATGTGATTCAAAGGCAGCAAAGCTACAGTAGTTGTGCAGACATGCTCTTAGCAGGCAATAAATTCTTGAAGTGAGTACTGTAATAGATTCAAGATGGCGGCGTTTGATGGTCTATTCAGACACCTTGACTGTTGTGACATTCGATTTAATGCGCGCGGTGTTTGTTTCGTTTAATCCCAGCACACTCCTTAATATGTTACAAAACGAACGTTGACATACACACTAATCCCTACCCCACCCCACCCACTCGGTTTAATTTGTAACTTAGGGATCATCTCAAAATTGATTGGAGCTGAAAAAAGACGAAATGATTTCGTCTGGGGGGGGAGGGGTCTGCATTTTGGGGCCTGTCATTTCGTCTTTTTAAATTCTCTGGCTTCATCGTTGTTGGGGCCATGCCGTGGACAATTAAGACTGTACATTGCATTGCAGACTACCTACATTGTATCTTTTATTTGAAAAGAGACTAATAAAGCTGAAAATAAATATGAAGCCAGACATTTGATTTTTTTCGTCTTTTGAGGGGGGTGGGGGTTCAGGGAGAGACTAAATCATTTCGTCTTTTTTCAGTTTCAGTCAATTTTGAGATGGTCCCTTAAGTACTTTCAATCCTCTTGTTTCAATCCCTTGACGTCGTCTCCATTCTGTTGCACCATCCCCATTTCATTTCTTGGTCCTTCCCTGTCCCCAGGCAGGTGATTATCGGAAAATGTAAAGATCAGGCGATCCCTTCCTTGGAGACGGTTTGGATTCCTCTGTATAGCCAGGTTGAATCAATGGTGATACTCCCAAGCTATACATGAGGTCAATAACCCCATTCTACTAATACAAGGGTTCTTCTTGATTGCCACTCTAAATTTTCCCAGGATTTCACTAAAGACTTTTTCAACGAGTTGTTCTTCGCAAATGGTGAAACCTAGTTTTCTCCTCCTTTATATTAAAGGTCACGTGCCAGGAATTGACCAATCAGCGCGGGGTTACATGGTAAAAGTAGATCTTTAAAAACCCAGTTTTCTCCATTTATCATAGATAATATCGAGTAAAAGGCATTTAAATATTCTGTTTGGCACAGAAATAATTAAGAGAAAAATAATTTTCAACTTTTGGGAAAGTTTGATAGTGATGGTATCATAAGCCTGTTTTCCAGTGGGCTAAGTGTATTACTACGCCGATATGGAGTGGCTGCATTGAAATATCGTGCGAAATTACCCCTCATATTTTCAGCACCCCCAAACCCTGAAATTATCATGGTCAACCCACAACGAAAACTTTACGGTTTGAAGCATTAGGCTAGGGGTACCGTACGTTGTGTCCGAACGGTTCCTTCCAACGAAACTCTGGGACAAATCTACGAGCACAGGCATCTCGCCATTTCTAATGGTAAATGCATTGGCCACGCATTACAGGTACGTGACCTAGCGAATGGCTCGCGGGGTTTGTTGTGACGCCATGACAGTTGGTCATCGATATCAAGCACCATTTTGAAAAAAAAGCAAAAGAAGGATTTTAGTTTAATGGGAAATGCATTAGACAGCCAAACTTCGGAGGCGCATTCTGCAAAATCTGCCGCTTCAAAACCAATGGGAATAGTACAAAATGTACATCTTGACCTACTGAATTTGAAAACGTCATTAACCCATTTTAACAAATTTTTAATGGAACCTCGTCCCCAGCATATTTGCACAGGTGTTGCATAGGCTATGGCTGGAGCACGGCTTTGCCTGGAGGCTAGATTCACTCTCTATGGAAGGTACCACCAAAAATGTAAACAAACCCGCGAGCCATTCGCTTTAAGTATCAACTACACTTGAAATACTTTGAAATATGGTCTAGTCTAGCCTGATATTTCTGCTTTGCATTAGGTATAGAACTGCCCAATGTAGTGTGTCTGTTCCGAGGCTTTGATAATCGATCCGATGTGAATATCTTCCTGTAATTTTACTGTTATTCAGTGCAATCGTAATACCCGAATCCGCTTGATACCACCTGTTACATCTGGTTGACAACAATGAGACCACTCGAAAAAAATAATATTGTCGAACACTGAAGATGAGAAGCACTGTGTCGCTGATTAATTGGAGGACGACGCGGGGGTTTGCCGGTACTTTGGCTTCGCACAAAACCTATCCAGATGATATCATGCCTCAGAGTATAGTATAGGGAGAGTGACGGAATATTTCTCTGGACGATAATGCTACATGTCGTGTTGTACATATTTCGTAGATTGAGTTGTGATGAAGTTTTAGGTTTATTGTTTCGTAAAGTAATAAATTTGATAACACAAAAAAATAGCGACTTCAGAAAAACTGAAGTACATGTACAGTACATGTTTTTCAGAATTCACAGAATTCACGCCCAAAAGAATGAGCATGTTCATTCCTCGAGTCACGGGTGATTTTCATTTATTCACGCATGAAATGAATCGTACTTGTCCGAAGGTAGAAAAATGACGCCTATGGAACCCGCGTCATAAGAAACACATTGCCCAATCTTGGGTTCACCCGTGAAACATGACAATTCACGCGTGAACCGTGCAAAAAACCGTGCAAACGTGAACTCTAAGGAACGGGAGCCTTACGCAGTACATCTGGGCCCATTTGCACAGGGGTTTCATTAACGGTGGCGTTAATCCCAAACGCTTATGTAATGGGCTAATAACTGAAGACTCAACACCAGGTTTTGCGATAGTCCACTAACGATTGTGCAAGTCGGCTCTGTTTTGAGAAATGGAGACTTGAGTCTGACTTTTTTGCAACACCAAAACTACGGTAAACCAACCAATTGCTATAAGTTGTAGGCCTACATGTACGTGTACTTTCTTTGATGAATGGCAATCATACACTCTAAAAACTCAAGTGTTGAATTCAACACTCCAAAGAGGCTTGAGAGTGACAACATTATAAAGTGTTGTATCCAACATTTAAAGTGTTAGATCCAACACTTTAAGTGCTGGATCCAACACTTTCAAATGTTATCACTCTTAAGCCCAACATTTGAAAGTGTTGGATCCAGCACTTAAAGAGTTGAATGTAACACTTTAAATGTTGGATACAGCATTTTTATAATGTTGTCACTCTCAAGCCTCTTTGATGTGTTGAATTCAACACTTGAGTTTTTAGAGTGTATCTTTTCCTTGACCGTTTATATTTGGAACCTCGTGAATGACAGAACACAGTGAATACTTATAACGTCTCCATCACGATCACGAATTCATACATCTACAACGAAATTCTGGCTTCTCCCTTTAAAAACGATTCATGGACGTCAGAAAATAGGCATCATTATTAGTTTGGTAATGAAGGAGGCTGTCAGGTAACGGCTTTCAAGTCCACCAAATCTTAATGAGTACACTCTGTAAACGAGGACCCTTGGGCCTATCTGAAAACATGATCGTAAACACAAAAAAATCATTCACCCGCAACTTTTACTGAACTGAAGATGATCGTTACTCCATCGAAATTATTTCAAGCAATATGTATGATTCTGTTGCGTTTTTCGTATTCGTTAAAAGTGAGGTTTCGCAGACTTGACGAAAAATGTTGCACGAAATACGAAATTCGACTTCATTTTTTGAACCTAAAGTTTTTCTGGAGATGGTACCACTCATATATCTGCTGACATTGCGTCTTTTAAGCACATCATGTGAGACAGAATCTTGAATTTTTAATTTTCTATTTCGTAGATACGAAGTCGCAACGAAACATAAATTTCAAAGTTTAAGTAGGTGCATGTATGGCACGCCAAACAAAATTATTCAAGACAGTCAAAATATGCATTCAAAGATACAAAATATTTATATTCAAAAAGTCAAATGTTCATTCAATAAATAAAACATACTATTCTGCAAATCTTGTCGATATATTTTGAAATTATTGAATATGATCTGAAAGTTTTGAATGAGTTCTAAAGATTTTTGAACATATTTTCTGAATGTTGATTATATAATTGACAATGTTGAAGATAACTGCAAACATCTTGAATAGATATTTTATTTCTTGAATACACGTTTTATTTATTGAATAAACGTTTGACTTTTTGAATAAATATTTTGTATCATGAATGTATATTTTGACTGTCTTGAATAATTTCGTGTTTGGCGTGCCATATGCATGACTCTATCGTTCTTCAACGTCATACGCTACACTCTTGCAGCAGGCGATGTATTTGTGGTACCAACCATCTCCTGAAATACAGTAGATTATGGAAATGAAGTCCAATTTCATATTTCGCATTCGTGCTTCGTCAGGTTTGGAAACCTCACTAGGACACAAATGCGATTTCGATCATTCGTCTACTAATGGCTTCCACGTCTCATCATCTCTGAGGTATGCGGCTAGGATTACAGATAATATGCATTTGTCGACAAAGTCAAGCTTCAATATCATCAAATCCATTAGTAATCACTCCATTCACTAAGATTAGATAATGTTTCTTCGTAATTCAAAGGAAACAAAAGCTAAACAAATGCAATGTTGTTGAATTGTAAAGCGTATTTCAGCCGCCGTAAAATAATGCACTTTCAACGCGCCTTTCTCAATCTTGTACCACCCCACACTGCGAAATTTTGCCTTTTGTGAACGCGGAAAAGATTATTTGGAATAGTTGATTTAGCCTTTGTGAAGTACGTCGCAACCCTCACCATAACTGTTGGCATTTCATGGGCTTTCTACATGTATTAATGGCCCGTATTCTAGAAGCCTCCTTAACTCTTAACGTCCACTTTAAGCTTTTGTATTCTGCCCTGCAAACAATAGTTAAAGGTAAACCTTAAAGTTAAGGAAGCTTCTAATTCTAGAATACGGCCCATGGACTTCCATTGCTAGCACTTTCGTCGCTTGAACATGTATCTGTTCACGACCACCAGCCACACTGTAAAACCCATGGGAATGGGTTCATTCCTCGTCGCCTGACTGGACCCGTTTGCCATGGGTTTCTTTAATGGGTACAAGAGAATGGGTTATTGGTACTCAGAATATTTGTTCTTCGGGTATGAAATGAATAGGTCCTTAGGTTGCAGTAACCCATAATGACCAGTTTCATAGGTCACTTTGGCCCATCTACGATTGCTACCGGTGGGATGTTGGCACCCAGCAGCTTTCGGGTCCAACTGACCTACTTCTAGGTTTACGCTACCCAGTTGGGTTATTTGAACCCATGGGGAAATCAGTATCTGTACCCATGGGACCGGACGATTAACAGTGCAGTCACTTTTTTCTTGCGGTTACCAGCTTGCGGAAATTTCCAGCCGCCGGGCACGGCGATTGCGGCCCAGTGGGAATCTCTGGGAACTTACATGTATTCACGAAACTCTCGTAACTTTACGGAGTGTGTAAGTCCATTTTGCGCAAAAAGTACCTGGGCGATGATGATAGATCTACATTACTCACGCACTGCTCCATTTAGGTGGTGCTGGACGCAAGGACCCTGAACGCCGCGTAGCGGCAAACGCGCGAAGCGCTACTGATCAATACCACGGGTCACTCACTCTCATTCCACCTCAGAGACGGGCTCAGGCGAAATGTGATAAATTTACCCAATATGCCGGCGTTACGCGGTGTGAAGGCGGATTTTGTTTATGGAGGGCCGGACAAGTGTATTTTGGAGTGTCCAAGTCGGGTAGACCGTTGAAAAGTGTTCCGGATTATAACTTTGAGGCTGTTTTAGGTTGGGAGAATTTTATTGCAACGTCATCGGGTCAAAGGTTATTTATCACCGAACGTTTCCGAAGTTCGCCGGTGTATACTGCCATCATCATGATCGCCTCAACGAAGATTCCCCATGTTGCCAGACCTACCACATTGTACCACGAGGCGAGTGTTGCCCTATTGAGGTTTGTGCGTGTTACGCTTCGTAAGCTTCGTACTACACATGTGTCCTTTTATTCGACATGGCAAGGCAACGACAATGGATCATATTATTAGGGCAACGCATTGATATTATAGGTCCTCGGCCTGTTGTAATGTGCAATTGACAGGGAGCTGTTAGCAGTCACCACAGTGAAGTGGCACACTGCACTGCGGCGTGGCAAAACGGCCATTTTAAATCCCTAAATACTTATACCACTGCCCACACCCGACAGCTGTCATCAGCTGACGGGTGTGGGCAGTGGTACTTCTGCCACTTTTCACCCACAGGAACCAACCAAAAACCATCCTTCCCACGTTCCTATCACTCTGGATTGGAACACAATAGAGAAATCGCTTCTTTTGGTCTAATGCAACCATTATCGTATATCGTGTGATGAAGACGCTTAAGAGGTTTTCTCACCAAAGAATTTCTAATTTGATAGATAGAATACTAGAAGCAAGGATAGTGGTACAACGAACAAAGAAATACATGTATCTTTTCGGCCTTGACAACGCAACACCCAAAGCATATTGTGCCACGACAACACGCAACACCCAAACATAATAGGGCCGTTTAGACGACAAGCCAAAAAACACGTTCAAATCCAATCCGATTGGATCCGATCGACCCGCATCGGGTCTCGTTTGCGTTTAGAGGAGATTTGAATGTGGTCCAATGCGGCCCAATGTGGATTCGGGACCATTTTAAATCCACATTGGACCGCACTGGGTAGCGTTTACACGCAAGAGTTTTGAACCACAATCGGATTCGATCGGATCGCATGCGGATTCTTGCCTGTAGTCTAAACGGCCCTAGTGCAACACTCGCGCTGCATATTAACGGCAGCTATAAATATGTGCTTCTCTCGTAAACACTATAAAGAACCCTCTTCTGCATGTACTGCATAATAATAAGACTAACATACGTGTACTTTCCCTCTAAAAGACTGTGAAGAACCCTCCATTTTTGTAGGTCACTTCCGACCAGGGAGTCTAAGTTCAGCCAGACGGTAAATCGATCCTTATACAATACAATTCCACTTTATTTCATCAGCGATCCACCCCAAACGGCCAGGCTCGATCGCTTCTACATGTACATATCACTCGGTGAAAACCACAATAAAACGTGTTAAAAAGGTAACATTTCCCTCGGACTATTTCGTTCCTTGTTCGTTCATCATGCGTTTCATGGGCGCAGCCATGTTTAATCAGCCGTTGGCCAATCAGATTCGGATGCTCTGAGCTGGACACTCGCCACCTGGCGGTAACGAAAGTTGTAGTCTTTTCTACCAGACTCTCTCCTGTAAGAGAGAGAGGCTGGTGACGCAAGACTATAAAAGTTTCGGAAGAAAGACTGAGATGTCGGGGCGGGGACGGCTGTCGAAACGAGACCTCAGTAGTTGTCTATCATTCTGATTACCTCCAGTTGAAATATTGCTGCGCCCAAACGATGTACGCTTACTCGGGCCTGGGAATGGAAACAATAGGCCAAGTTATTATCCAAAGAGGCAGGACCTGCATACTGATCACCAACCATCAAAACATATGAAAATGAACTACATGTACTGTATACTACTCCGTGATTGAGTTTATCTCCCACAATTATCGGCTGTTATTTTTCATGGTTTTCTCCCCATTTTCGTAAATGATCAAACTTTCTACTTTTTGAATAAGCTCAGTAAAGGCTGTGTGTCACTGGCTATGAATCGAACTGCTTGAAAGGCATTTTAGAAAGGTTTCGAATACTTGTTGGCTATGACTCGGGGAATCAATTTCCAAAAAGTCGTATAGGACGAGTTTTTGATTACGTACATGTACGTCGTCACAGAGATTTGTGCTATCGCCTACTGGAGAATACCCCTGAGGATGTCGTCATTACAAAATGCTTGAAGCACCATCTTGAATGAATGTGACAAAACCCTTCACAGTTGTTTTATAGCGTAATCGGGTAAATCAAAATCTGTCTTGTAAAATAATAAAACCACCCCCGTGTGATTTCCAAGTGGGCAGAACTCATGAGCGACGGCCTTTTGGCCGGCAAAACCCCGAGACCGCAGATCGAGGGGTTTTCCCGGCCAAACGCCGATAACGAATATCACCAAAAAGACTGCTTATCTATTTTTGATATCACGTATATTATGTATATTTTGTGTAGTAGTTGGTGGATTGAGATAAAAGCAGCCACAAACATTCTTCAGATGACAAGTAATGCATCACGTTTGTCCTGTTCAAATTTGACAGTTTTCCTTGGCAAAAATTGGCAGTTTACTCTAAGTTCCCACTTACCTGTCCCATTCCTGAACTCGGGAAAAATAGAGCCTTCGGTACATGATAAAAGTACTTCCTTACCGCCTAGAAATACTGAGAGTATTGTATACCTATAACAAATTATGAGTATAAGGTTCATTAGTTATGACTACCGGTGATATCAATTACCCTTACCCCATGTGAATCGCCCATAAATCTTCCGCTACACGCGACGCTAAATCTGTCCATGCATCATCAATATTGTAATCAAGTATTTGGTTTGGGCAGAGTGCATATGAGGTAAATACTACACCATCAACCACTAAATTGACTTCTGTAAATGATACAGGCAATTTGCCGTTGGTTGTAAGTTGGGCTTCCTGTCTTACGACACCATTCATACCCTAGACACAATACATGGACACTCATGCCAAAACGTAAATGGACAGTGGTTTTTTTACCCTGTACTTGAAGTAATGCATAATTTGGGGTTCTAGCTCAGATATATGGCCCTACAACATCTCGTTTATACATGTATATCCAAGAGCAAATTTCAAGGACAAAAATGAAAATGTCATGCAAGTATCACTGTTTCAAAATATTATTGAAAATGAGATTTTTGAAATCTTGAAGTTTTTCATAAAACCAAATTTACCATGAATCTATGAAGAATTCTAAGACTCATGGTGAATAAGAAACTACTGAAAAATATTTGCCCTGTCCTATGTAAAGGAAATATGCATGAAAAATGGGACACTTTTCATCACATTTTAAAGAAAAAGTTTGACTTCTCTGTGATCGGGGGTAATATAGTTACCGAATCTTGGTCAGTCTTAGTCTTTTAGTGAAGGTTAGCAGCACAACCCAAAACCGCATGAAATATCTCAAATTTCAGATTTTTGATATTTTCGATAATCTCAAATATCATCAGCGTTAGCCAAGACTTTCAAACACTTTTTTTCACCATAGTTCTTAGAATTTTCCATAGATTATTTGAAATATCATTTCTGGTAAGAAAAATAGATTTCGAAAATCTCTATTTTGTTGATATTTTAAAATAGTGATATTTTCATGATAATATTTTTTTCCATGAAATTTTCTCTCTGACATACAGATGAGATGTTCTGGGGCCAGGTATCAAAGACGCAACCCCATCGTGTGCATATCTCAGCAACAGAAGACAAAAAACGCTGTCCATTTACTCTTTGGCATGAGTGTACACTAGACACTATGTACTGGTGTACCAGAGGAGAAAGTCCTAGGAAGCGGCCACAAGGGTTTTTTATGGTTTTTCTTTGAGGTGCTGGCTTGGTGTCAGACCAAAGCGCCCGATTTTCCGCCTATTCTGAACTAACAACCTTTGAAGCGTTTTTCTATCGTAACAGTCGATGGTGAGTTGCGTTCACCAACACCGAGAAAAAAAATGTTTTCATCCCGTCTTGAAAATTGTTTGAACAGGACTTAAGTCTCGATCCTCACGTGCTGATAAGTTTCAAGGGAATGTTGCAAATCGCATTTCCATATTCCGTATCATCAATCTTTTTTTAAGCATGTTAAAGGCAGCTGTGCGCATTGACTTTGAACTCAAAAACTGCTCTATTTTGGCCGATGTTTGCAAGTTAAACGTGTAGTGCTAAAGTTTTCCCAGGTGCCCCAACAAACGAGACGTGTTTATGAAAAACGACTCTGGTTTGAAGGAAAATTTGCATGTTAAAATATGTAGAGAACAAATTGATCTATATAGGCATGTATAGCGAGTAAATAAATCAGCAGTGAAAGTACTTCCAAATCTACTGAGAGTTGCTTAAGAGAGAAATGAATACTAGTGTTCCATCCCCGTGCATATTTCAGACATTCACGAGAATCGTACTCAATCCAATCAAAAACCCATCGCAATGTTTAAAATATATGAGAAGACGCCAGGACGTATTAGCGTCCGGTGCCACTAATGGTGCCGACCGTCATGTCTGGTTCCTGGCCTTTACGATACACGTTGATGAATAGTGAAAGGGTTAGGCGCCAGGGGACAAACCCCCGCAAAAGCACACTCGAGAGAATTCTACGTAAAAGGGCAGACGGGAGGAAAGGCAGTGGGAACTATTACACTGGTGGGTCACTGATGGTCGTTAATCCGGAGGAGACGGCAATTCTTCCTGTGGGAATCGGCCTCCTTTTTTGCCAGCCGTGAGCAACATGGCAGGGGTCAGATAAGGAGAGGAAAGATCAGAGGCAAGGACAGAAGGTTTATTAAAGGGTCGGCGCAGTTTAGGATTACATAGCCAACTGGTATTGACTGTTAAGGGAACAGTACCTGTACTGTTGATTATCCAAGCGGCAAGCGCACTTCCGTTGATCATTATAACCTGGGATGGTCACTCTTGTTGTCGGTTTTACATCAGTAACTCAGAATTGCTAACTGCTGCACCTCTTTCAAGCATCAGACATGACAAGCAGTTGATTGTATTTTAAAGGGAGACTCCACTCTCATTTTTTTGTAAACTTTTGAATTTTTATCAATCCATGGAGGCTATTGCCATGAGTTGTGATGTCACTAGTGTCCATAGGCTGAAGACCTTTATTGTAGTGAATGAGCTAATACTGTGACTGCCTAGGCCTATTGGTTGTACCTTCATATATATATGCACTGAACACACATGACATCACATGTGCTGTGCACTGGTCCCTTGCAATGCAATAAAACTACTTAAAATGACGGGTTTGCTGATTTAAAAAAGGTATCAGTGAATTTGAATGTATTAACGATGTTTCCAAAATTCAAAATTTTACACAGTGAATGGAGTCTCCCTTTAAAATGTTCAGTTGAAGATTTGCAGTTGATCATGTTCTAAAAGTGATTCAAAGGCAACAAAGCCACAGCAGTTGTGCAGACATGCTCTCAGCAGGCAATAAATTCTTGAAGTGAGTACTGTAATGGATTCAATGGCGGCGTTTGATTGTCTATTCAGACACCTTGACTGTTGTGACATTCGCTTTAATGCGCGCGGTGTTTGTTTCGTTTAATCCCAGCACACTCCTTAATATGTTACAAAACGAACGTTGACATACACACTAATCTCTACCCCACCCCACCCACTCGGTTTAATTTGTAACTTAGGGATCATCTCAAAAGTGATTGAAGCTGAAAAAAGACGAAATGATTTCGTCTGGGGGGGAGGGGGTCTGCAATTTGGGGCCTCTCATTTCGTCTTTTTAAATTCTCTGGCTTCATCGTTGTTGGGGCCATGCCGTGGACAATTAAGACTGTACATTGCATTGCAGACTACCTACATTGTATCTTTTATTTGAAAAGAGAAAATAAATAAAGCTGAAAATAAATATGAAGCCAGACATTTGATTTTTTCGTCTTTTGAGGGGGTGGGGGTTCAGGGAGAGACTAAATCATTTCGTCTTTTTTCAGTTTCAGTCAATTTTGAGATGGTCCCTTAAGTACTTTCAATCCTCTTGTTTCAATCCCTTGACGTCGTCTCCATTCTGTTGCACCATCCCCATTTCATTTCTTGCTCCTTCCCTGTCCCCAGGCAGGTGATTATCGGAAAATGTAAAGATCAGGCGATCCCTTCCTCGGAGACGGTTCGGATTCCTCTGTATAGCCAGGTTGAATCAATGGTGACACTTCCAAGCTATACATTGTACATGAGGTCAATAACCCCATTCTACTAATACAAGGGTACTTCTTGATTGCCACTCTAAATTTTCCCAGGATTTCACTAAAGACTTTTTCAACGAGTTGTTCTTCGCAAATGGTGAAACCTATAGTTATCTCCTCCTTTATATTAAGTATGAACTACACTTGAAATACTTTGAAATATGGTCTAGTCTAGCCTGATATTTCTGCTTTGCATTAGGTATAGAACTGCCCAATGTAGTGTGTCTGTTCCGAGGCGTTGATAATCGATCCGATGTGAATATCTTCCTGTAATTTTACTGTTATTCAGTGCAATCGTGATACCCGAATCCGCTTGATACCACCTGTTACATATCTGGTTGACAACAATGAGACCACTCGAAAAATAATAATAATAATAATAATAATAATGGCGAGTTCTTATAGCGCTTCATAGCGTATTACGCTCTCTAAGCGCTTCACACATTATTACCCCAGCCTATGATTCAGAAACCTTTCTGTAGAAACCAAAGGGCAGCCACAATATAGCGCACACGATGGACATTTCAGGCCAGTTGAGAGTTACAGAGTGGCACGGCCGAGGATCGAACCCACGATCTTCCGATCACGAGTCCACAGCCCTAACCATTATGCCACCGCGCTCCCTAAAAAAAATAATATTGTCGAACACTGAAGATGAGAAGCACTGTGTCGCTGATTAATTGGAGGACGACGCGGGGGTTTGCCGGTACTCCGTCTTCGCACAAAACCTATCCAGATGATATCATGCCAGCCTCAGAGTATAGTATAGGGAGAGTAACGGAATATTTCTCTGGACGATAATGCTACATGTCGTGTTGTATTTTCTAGATTGACTTGTGATGAAGTTTTAGGCTTATTGTTTCGTAACGTAATAAATTTGATGATTTCAGAAGAATTAAAACGCCATCTCGCTCAGTGAGTACTCAGGAACTGGCCGTAGACTAACACCGCCAAGGCGAAGACGCTGCTGGACAAGGACTCTGACAAGGTTGCAAAAGTGCCAAGAGCCATGCACAGCAAGCGACACGAGTAACCGACCGCGTCTCGCTCATACCCCACCTGGATTGCATGATCTGGGCGGTATGGGGGCCTCGGGCCTATTCAATGCCCAGGTTCTATCAGAGATGAGATCGAACATTGGAAGTACATGTATTTCAGAAGTACTGGTTCGTTTTGTAACGAAGTACATCTGGGCCGTTGCACAGGGTTTTCATTAACGGTGGCGTTAACCCCAAACGCTTATGTAATGGGCTAATAACTGAAGACTCAACACCAGTTTTTGCGATTGTGCAAGTCGACTCTGTTTTGAGAAATGGAGACTTGAGTCTGACTTTTTGGCAACATCAAAACTATGGTAAACCAACCAATTGCTATAAGTTGTAGGCCTACATGTACGTGTACTTTCTTTGATGAATGGCAATCATATCTTTTCCTTGACCGTTACTTAGAACCTCGTGAATGACAGAACACAGTGAATACTTATAACGTCTCCATCACGAATTCATACATATCTACAACGAAATTCGGGCTTCTCCCTTTAAAAACGATTTATGGACGTCAGAAAATAGGCATCATTATTAGTTTGGTAATGAAGGAGGCTGTCAGGTAACGGCTTTCAAGTCCACCAAATCTTAATGAGTACACTCTGTAAACGAGAACCCTTTTGAGCCTATCTGAAAACATGATCGTAAACACAAAAAGATCATTCAGCCGCAACTTTTACTGAACTGAAGATGATCGTTAGTAGGCCTACATGTACTTCGAAATTATTTCAAGCAATGTGTATGATTCTGTTGCATTTTTCGTATTCGCTAATCTAAGTGAGGTTTCGCAGACTTGACGAAATATGTTGCACGAAATACGAAATTCTACTTCATTTCTTGAACCTAACGTTTTTCTGGAGATGGTTGGTACCACTCATATATCTGCTGACATTGCGTCTTTTTAGCATATCATGTGAGACAGAATCTTGATTTTTTTATTTCCTCGATTTCGTACATGTAGATACGAAGTCGCAACGAAAGTTTAAGTAAGTGCATGACTCTATCGTTCTTCAACGTCATACATGTACGCTAAAAGACGCTCTTGCAGCAGGCGGTGTATTTGTGGTATCAACCTGAAATACAGCAGATAATGGAAATGAAGTCCAATTTCATATTTGGCATTCGTGCTTCGTCAGGTTTGGAAACCTCACTAGCACACAAATGCGATTTCGATCATTCGTCTACTAATGGCTTCCACGTCTCATCATCTCTGAGGTATGCGGCTAGGATTACAGATAATATGCATTTGTCGACGAAGTCAAGCTTCAATATCATCAAATCCATTAGTAATCACTCCATTCACTAAGATTAGATAATGTTTCTTCGTAATTCAAAGGAAACAAAAGCTAAACAAATGCAATGTTGTTGAATTGTAAAGTGTATTTGAGCCGCCGTTAAATAATTCACTCTCAACGCGCCTTTCTCAATCTTGTACCACACTGCGAAATTTTGCCATTTGTAAACGCGGAAAGATCCCTGGAATAGTTGATTTACATGTAGCCTTTGTGAAGTACGTCGCAACCGCCAACATAACCGTTGGCATTGCATGGGCTTTGTACATGCACGTTGCTAGTACTTTCGTCGCTGCACCTGTCACGACCGCCAGCCAGTCACTTTTTTTCTTGCGGTTACCAGCTTGCGGAAATTTCCAGCTACCGGGCACGGCGATTGCGGCCCTGCACTCTTAGCCGAAAAGGTTCTTTGCTGCCACACCAGGAGAACCCTCTGATTTAAGAACCCTCGGGTTGTTTAAGAACCCCTAGAGGTTCTAGATAGAACCTTTTCCTCAGAAAAGGGTTCTAACTGGAACCTTTATGGGTTCTTTAGCGACAGAAAGGTTCTATATGGAACCCTTTCGGGTTCTTTACAGAAGGTCCTATATAGAACCCTGGGGTTCCCCTGGTGAGGCACAAAGAACCCCTAAAGAACCTTTTTGGCTAAGAGTGTGGAGTCTCTGGGAACTTATTCACGAAGCTACTCGTAACTTTACGGAGTGTGTAAGTCCATTTTGCGCAAAAAGTCCCTGGGCGATGATGATAGATCTTCATTACTCACGCACTGCTCCATTTAGGTGGTGCTGGATTGGAACACAATAGAGAAATCGCTTCTTTTGGTCTAATGCAACCATTATCGTATCGTGTGATGAAGACGTTTAAGAGGTTTTCTCACCAAAGAAATTTCTAATTTGATAGATAGAATACTAGAAGCAAGGATAGTGGTACAAAGAAAAAAGAAAAATGCATGTATTATCTTTTCGGCCTTGACAACGCAACACCCAAAGCATATTGTGCCATGACAACACGCAACACCCAAGCATAATAGGGCCGTTTAGACGACAAGCCAACAAACCACATTCAGATTCAATCCGATTGGATCCGATCGACCCGCATCGGGTCTCGTTTGCCTTTAGACGAGATTTGAATGTGGTCCAATGCGGTCCAATGTGGATTCGGGACCATTTTAAATCGACATTGGACCGCACACTGTTAGAAATAACAGAGGATTTTACAGAAAACCTGTGCAGCAGAGTCCCCAAGACTGGATCTGTAAAATTACAGACTTAAATAAATGTTAACAGAGACTTGACTGGAGGCTGACCAAATTATATTTTCATACTGCTCTCAGAAGGCATCATAATGGGATGTCCAATGGAGTCCAACCAATACAGGAAAACATGAATCATACCGTATGTAAATTTACAGAAAGTGCTGGGGACTCTGCTGCAGGCAATTTAGTGTAAAATTACTACAAAATTACTATTGTAAAATTAATAATTTCTAACAGTGTGGGTAGCGTTTACACTGCCAAGAGTTTTGAACCACAATCGGATTCGATCGGATCGCATGCGGATTCTTGCCTGTAATCTAAACGGCCCTATTGTGCAACACTTGCGCTGCATATTAACGGTAGCTATAAATATGTGCTTCTCTCGTAAACACTAACTAAAGAACCCTCTTCTGCATGTACTGCATAATAATAAGACTAACATACGTGTACTTTCCCTCTAAAAGACTGTGAAGAACCCTCCATTTTTGTCGCTACGTAAATATCTGGCGCTTATGCAGCCATAAAACAGCGGGCTTTATTACAACGAGATCTCGAGAGCGTAGGCAATGAGGCGCGAGAGTTACGCACTGATAGATTCGAGGACGTGAGCAGAGTGGAGACAACTGGTGAAAAGCCTCTCTAACGTAGACTATAGTAGTGCTAAGCGTTCAGTAGCCGCTTTTTCTTGTTGCTGGTTGGCTCACCGCAGATTATCGACCTGTGAGGGAGAGCGGGAATAAGTTAGCAATGGTCACGTTAGAGGTCAATAACAGCTTCTGGTCACGCAATCCTCTGTTTTGTTATGTGATATGAACAATTGCTTTGGAAAGCAGGATATAAAAACGTCCAGATGAATGATGGCGTGGTTGAAAAAAGCTATCCCCTTGGGGGATTATCCCTAGGTGAAAGTGACTGGCCGGGGAATGAATATTTTGTTAGTAATAGAGTTATTACAGTTATCTGTCGCCACGTACATGTTCCTTTATCCATCATCAAAATGGAGAAGGGCAATTTTTTACCTGTCATCATTTCCCGGAGAATTTCATGTCTCGGTTTACTTTCGCAGCAAATGACTGGTCGACACGCAAACGACGGGAAACTCATAATCTGAAAAAAGCCGCATTTGCAATCTGTCCTGAACCTGAAGTTGCATCTTTTTGTCATTACTAGAAACTGTTTGTTCCTTAATAGCGCCCCCTTATCCACTCCGACTGGCAGTTAAAGGTGTATTAAAGGCCTTAATATATTGCCCCTGTCTAGACAAATTTTAATGAGGTCGAATTTGATTGGATGTTGGTGCATGGTGATGTCCCATCATACCTCAACACGAATTAAGATAAAAGGGGGTTATGGGTTTGTTTGTTGTTTTTTTAATTCCATCGCAGTGCATTAGTACTGGGGTTTCCCACCGACGGCTTTCCAAATGTTTTCTCGACGAGCTTTTCATGCAGGCCCGTGCAATCCTCGTGAACATTGTATGCACTCATGCATGTACTGTACACGGCAGTGGATATTTCAATGTTAGTTTGTTGTATCATGATATGCAAGAAGTGAAAATACAATAACGCAAACAGTAATCAATATACATTTGTTTGAAGAAGCATTTTGCTCTCCATTATATGCAAATATAATTGAAAGATGTTCTTAAGAGCTACTGAAGTAGCAATAACACAAGCAGCCAGCTTAACTAACGTCAATATAATTGTGTTTGCACATAAAGCGAGTCAAGGAGGTTTGAAAATCTACGCGCGTATTTTACATGGTAAACTCCCTACGCAGTTGTGAGTCGCGCCCCCTTCGGTTTACTCGCTCTCCACAACTGCTTTACTTCGTGGAAGTCGCTGGTCACGTTGCTTTCAGAACTCTGTGGCCCGTCGGCAACGGATGTTCTTGTGCTACCATGGCTACGAACCGCTCGGCCAATGAAAAAGTGTCTCAGGCCAGCTTGGTTACCGGTTGCTCGGTGCTCTCATTGGTCGACTCTCTCAGCGCCATCTGTTACCAAACGCGGCGAATTTTACGAAGTTATGTTCTAGGTACTGCGTTCTACAGTAAAGCCTTTGTTATTATACGCCGCGATCCGCAATGGACGCATCCAAAAATCGTACCGCAATCCGGACAAGTTTGTAGGAAGGTTTGGACATCAAACGATAAACGTAAACGTTAACCACAACGTTATTTTTGTACCGAAAATGCAATATAAAATCTGGTGAATGTGTAGTAGAAAAATAACGTTGTCGTAAAGTTTAGGTTTATCGTTCGATTCTAAACCTCCCTATTAGCGGTATTTTGACGACGTGAAGTTTTAAGTCGTCCAAGCGGGTGAAATGCAACTCGCCAAGAAAATCGCTCGAAAAAACGCTCGCCGCGTGTGTGCATATTTTTTAGTGTGTTGCTTAATGCTTTGTCTTTACATGTACATGTACGTGATCAGTCTATAGTTCCCCCATTGGCTAGCCTCAGATAAATTCTATAAAACTCCAATTAAGAGGTTTTGGGACGAATTAGAAGCTTCCACCTCTCTTCGCCGCGTCATTAAGCACATTGGATTGTGCTGTTCGAAGCTGTCGGAAACAAACGGATAGTAGGAATTCAATGGGAAAATTGATTCAAGTAAAATGGTTTGCGTCAATCTAACAACATTACAAAACATGATCAGTACCCTTTATGTCGAATAGTGAGGTTTCGCAAATCAGACGAAACACTATAAATAGGCCTACGAAATACAGTACGTTGCACAATTGACCTCCCAGAATCGGCGTACCTTCCTCGGACGTGGCGCGGAAGGTAACCTTCAGTTCATCGCGGATGGTACGGGTACGTCACGCGTCTCGGTTGCGTGACGTCGGGTGAATGACGTTACGTCGTCACTGCATGCCTTCCATGACGCCGCGCCACATCCTAGGAAGATACGAGGATGGTACGAGAATGACGCTGCATGTGGTACGCGGGTGGTGCGCGCCGCGGAAAGGAGGTCAATTGTGCAACGTACTGTACGAAATTGGGCTTTATTTTCATGACGTAATGTACATGTATTTCAGAAGATGGTTGTACCACAGAAATATCGCCTGCTGCAAGAGCGTCTTTTAGCGCATGACGTTCGACCGACAGAGTTTCGGTGTACTTTGAAATTTATCTTTCGTTTCCACTTCGTACACACTTCGTAGACACGAAGTGAGCGGAAATTTAAAAATTCAAGATGCCCCCTCATTCTCTTGGTCTCACATGATATGCTAAAAGACGCACTGGCAGCAGAGACATTTGTGGTACCAACCATCTCCAGAAATACATGAATACAGGAAATGAACTTGAATTTCGTATTTCGTGTTTCGTCAGATTTGCGAAACCTCGCTATTCTCGTGCGCATGGCGTGGCAAGTATACGACAATGCAGTGAACAACCCGCGTGCCGTTAATCCCGTCAGGTCGGCGCTGCGAGCGGTGCGATGACGTTGCGTCATGAAAAATGAGCTGTACATTTTTCTACAGGAATAATGAGGTCAAGACGTTGCCATTATCGCCATCCTATGTCTTCATTCTAAGCGAAAAAGCACCGAAAAATGCAGAAATTTTCATCTCCTACAAGACGATGTAAATTTTAATGTCAGGCGACCGAAACAAAAGGGTTGTTTTCAAGCCATAAATAAAGAAATGGAAATAACGTTAGAAAAAAGAAACTTCGGTGCACCGCTCGCAGCGCCTCGTCGTGACGTTAGTTCCTCCGGTTCCCCATTGACGCCAAACGGAGCCCCCCCCCCCATGAAAATACCACACGTGAGTAGATAAACCCTACCTCCAGTTTCATAATGTGATCGCGTGGGTGAATTGCCATCATTCGCTCCCTTATCGAGATAATGATGCTGTGTGATGGAAATGAGTGTCTCAAAAACAGGATGCTCGAATTTCATTTTATTCGTCGTAGTCTGTAACAACTCATTTATCTTTCAATCCCATCCGCATATTCAAATGGGCCGGTAATCAACTGCATTGCTTAGCGGGAACAGTCTGGGAGATGGTTTCACGGTAAATGAGCTAGTACATGTACATGTGTATACCGAGATCATTCGTCGTTGACAAGGCAGCGCATTCATTCCCCGTTAGCAGTTGCAGGTTCAGATAGGCGCCAATCCTATCTTATGGGAGATTTTTCTCCATTTGGAGCTGCAAACTGCACACTCCAACAGCCAAAGTATATGGCATCAGTAAAAGATAAATAGACAGAAGGAAAATGGGCGGTAGAAAGCCAGGTGAAAAGGCGATGCAATTCATTGGCCAAAAATGGAATAGGGAATGGGCAAAAGGAGAAAAAGGCCTATAAGACCAGACTAGAAACCCCCTTCCTCAAATGCCCGTAGGGCATTCTATAACGGGGTGCATTTGCGTAAAATGCTAGTGCAGATTGCCGAAATCTTTTGTTGAAAACAATGAAAACACACCTATTTCCGTGTTGACAGTCAAAACGGCAAACTGCGCATGCGGGATTTATCGAGGGCAATGACCTAATTACGAAGTTGCAGATCATCTAGAGTGGCTGTTTGTGTCATTGGTTTCAGTGCCAGCCGTAAGAAATTAACAATTTTGTGAATTGCACTTGAGAGCCGACTTCCGGCAGAAAACTACCCGTGGATTAGCGCCTTCAACGTGCAAAATGCACTGCACTGTTGTGTACAAAGATCCTGCACATGCAACATTATTGTTTAAAGATACTTGCTTTTTGTCGGCTGAACATGACAATGCTTTTTGCAATGTTTACATCCACTGCGTACATAATGTACAGGCTCCGCTTTGATACACGAACGACAACATCTATTGTCGTGAGGAATCCGTCCTTTGATATGCGAAGCGACAAAATGTGTTCTTTCCTCTTTATTTCTTCCAAACAGGTGGCATTTTACAGCATTGACTGCTATGGTAAGCCAAAGCGGAAATCATGATTCAATTCAAGATTGTGAAATACTATTGCGGAATTGTTCAACCTTGATCAATAAAAAATAAACGTCAACGTCGAATACTTTTGATCAAAATTTCCAGCAGCGCGCGATCTGGGTGGTTTCTCTTTTGGATCATATGAATAAAGACTAGCAAATGCTTTTTCGGGCGATATTTCTCAAAATGGAAAAAAATTTCTTCCAATTTGAGAATTTAAAAAATTCGCGCAAAATTCCAAAATTTCCCACTTCTCATTTTCCACTTTTACATTTCTTAGTCCCTTACCGGCTGGTCGCGAGTGATTAGTACCCTGTTCTCACCAAAGAAAACATCTCGACCAATGAACATGTCCGACCGTATTATGTGGGATTGGCTCTTACATATATATTCTGTTATCCTGATATCGTTCGAGCAGTTCCCCGTCTCGAGTGATATGCAAACATCGGTCCTTATCTCCCGACACAATCAACTACAGACGAAAATGAAGCAGTTTTCCAATATTCCACAAATAACACAATTTTGATTCACAGCATAACCCTGAGATTAAGCGCAAACAATGTTAGATAGAGAAATCGAATGGGTCACTGCTCAGGAAAATCAGTTTGACTCTAGTCCCCCGATTGGGCAGACAGCGTGAGACGGCCAATTGCCAAGGGGCTCGAAACTTATTCGATGACATTTGTCAATGTTTAACTTTCATTTATTCTCGTATATTGCATCTTTATTGAAATGCAACGTCTTCATTCTCTTAGACAAGTACGATAAATTTCGTCGTATTGATCAATGTCTTGTCATACCAACCAGGGGAAACTGTGGCCTCGGCCTCGTAATTACTTATCGAATATCAGATTAGGAAGAGTTATGCGATTCCATCTGCTGTCAAGCAGAAATTTGGTAGGTTACGTCGCAGACACTCAAATTTCTTATAACATGTAGAGGTGGCTATATGTTTCAAAATTGGTCACCCAAAGAAAATGGGGCAAAATTTAACTTTGAAATGATCACAAAGATTTTTGCCATTGATTTTCAAAAAATCAAATGTAATATTTGATAATATAGACCTTTAACTATTAGTTTCTCCATCTGGGATCTATATGTACAGTGTACACTCTTTTGAAGGAGGGTATCAAAAAATATTGAGCTTGCCAGCAAAATCTATCGCTCCGTCCGACACCAAAACTACTTTCTACTTTCTGCTGCTAGAAATTAAGTGCATTTCATTGGTTTTGGTAGAATTTTCAACATATTATTCCAAGGCTTTCATCAAGGCCTACCATGTGTCTGTATCACTACCTCATACTTCGTACTCACAAACCCATGGAGAACTTTGCCGTGATTTGCGCCAATCAGAACACTTGTTTCTTTAGTGGTAAAGGTGTGTGCGTGGGCGCAAGCCAACCTCGCTGCCTAATTGGCAACGAGCCAATTAAACCAACCGCTGTGCATTTTCTGGTTGTAAATATTAGGAACGATGATTTCACTTCGTGTCTACGAAGTGGAAACGAAAGATAAATTTCAAAGTTTAATATACACCGTACAAATCTATCGATCTAACGTCATACGCTTAAAGACGCTCTTGCAGCAGGCGACATTTGTGGTACCAACCATCTCCTAAAATACATTACGTCATGGAAATGAAGTCCAATTTCGTATTTCGTACTTCGTGTTTCGTCAGATTTGCGAAACCCAACTAACATCCGCCCCGACGGCTCCGTGTCGGTGTACGATGATGCTATACGGAAAAAAATTCAATCACATTCACTTTGCCACCCACTGGCAAAGAGGAGTCATACATCGGAATGAATACACAAGTATCACGTATCAATGGGATGAAACGCGAGCAAAAAGTGCATTGATGTAATGTAGCGGGCGTGTTGCTGGGTGATTATCAAACAGCTTCGAATTAAAGAGCAAAGAGGAGTACATCTAGCGTCCAATGGAAATACCTAGTGTGTCACATTTTGCTGTTTTCGAGAAAAATGGGTTTATGTGGAATCACAACTTGGAAGAGTTTTCTTGTGGAAAACACTCCTAATTAAAAATATGTCGTACAACAGGATTAAATGCAATTTGCTATGTTTTACCCCTGATTTCATGCTGAATTTGCAAAGGTAAAAACGAAGTACATGTAAGTCACAATTCTGATGACTTAGACGTAAAAACCGAGTAAGTGCGCCACTGTCTTTCCGAGGCTTTGGCGAATATTTTGCAAACAAAAACTGTTTATTATGATGAAACAATACCTAGTAATTAAGTACGAATTTGGCCTTAACTCATTTTTTCCAAAAATGTGACTTACTAGGTATTTCCATTGGACGCTAGACATGTACACTGACTTGAGTTAATCATTCCTCCAAAAACACGACGCTATATCAAAAGCCGAAGATATACAGTATCACGCCGACCATAACACAGAAATCTTGTGTTCAATGGACTGGGATGTAGCTGTTCTCATAGACCTTTCCAACAAAGATGGCGGTCTACAGTTCTCACCATATGACGTCAGAGGCTAATACCTTTTAATGGGTGCTGGAGCTTGTCTAGCGGACATTGGGCACAAAAGTTTAGTTAAAGGAGTGTATGAGAGAATGCGTTTCGTAGTTTTATATCAGGCTTGGACAATGAATGGCCACGACACCTTTGTTGGAAAGGTCTTAAGAATTATTTCTGTGCGAGGCGCGGATCCGGGGGCACACCCGGCCCGTGCCTCCCCTATTTTTCGGTGACCAACGTTAGAAAAATTGCCTTTTTCAAAGTGCCACAGAATTGCCTAGTATTGTCCCTCAGATGCTGGGAAATCGCACTAACGGCCTTCTAGATTTCATAATTTTCTGGGGGAGACCCCAGACCCCCGCCGTCCTTCGCACATTCGGCGCTAGCCTTCATCGGTCCGCCTGTGGCCTTCTGTGCCCCTTTACCAGAATGCTGGATCCGCCCCTGTGAGCGTTATGTTCCTCGGTTAAATCATATAGTCCAGGCGCTGAGATGGGTTTCGTGTGCATGAGAGAGGCCCGACCAAACTATAGAAATTATGAAAGAGGGGTACCTGGCGGTCAAGATTTTCCAGGGTGCTTCTTTAGTTGAGTGGTAGGTTTTTTGTAAATGACCATTATGTTGCCATGGCAACCGTTTTTTGAAAATTTTGTCATAATTATATTGTGTCATATCTCTTGATTGCGTAGGCAGGCGTATAGGTGTGATCTTGGTGTCCATATATATGTTTCTTGACGTGCTCTACACAATTATGCTAATTAGATGCCGACCAGAGGTCAAGATCAAGGTCAAAGGTCAAGGTCAATCCACAAATCAACGAAAAAATTCACTTAACGCCACATAAGTTTATTCTACATCGTGCAAATTAGCGTCAAGTGTGCAATTTTTAGCGTATCAAAATCGCAGTTGTAAGTTCATGGAGATTTGGCTTTGTCGCTGGGATCTTGATCCTCCAATAAAATCAGTGCGGCAGTGCCAGGACCGATCGATCCGAAGATATCTACAGCCTACTGTGTGGTCAGTAATGGCAACCATCACCAACAGGAGAAGCTGGACACCAGCATAAAGGAATCAAGAATAAAGGTTCAACTTACAAATTTAGCATTTTATAAAAGTGGACAGTATCCCTTTAAGCCTCAACAGACTTGCATTCTGACTCTTCCATATGGCAGGCAAGGCCCTTTTGCATGTTTTCTGCAAATTGTGTTGAATTCCGATAAGCTGATCTTATGATACAAAAGGACTGAATTAATGAGAACCCCACGAACGATGTGAGCGCAGGGTCATCTCTGTACATTTGAATAGGCTAACGTGCATATACACATGGAACACTAATTGTGCTGAAAATAGATCCGTTATCCTCAGAAACGGAATTCAAGGCATCAAGTTGACAGATTCATGTACCCCTTCACCACAAAAAAAGTTGAAGCTGGTGCCTATGTAAAGCCGAAATTCAGGCAATGAGGGACATCTGGAGGCAGCACATGAAGTGTATCCCTCAGTAAGCTCATCGTTCGCAGTTAAACCTTTATGGTTGATTCCTTTATGACACCAGGCAATGGCAGAATTTTGTGATCTTACAACGTCGATTTTTGGTGTTGTTTATTTTTGTATATTTCAATCCTCATTGAATTTTCCTACAGTTCGTGCAGACTAGCAATTTTCTACTTCTAAATTTGAAATCATTAGTTAGTGCAGAAATGGTTTAGGCGGCAGAATCTGCGGGCTACAATCAATAAAATTTCAATAAAGTTATGAATTGACTGGCAGATGAAAATAGTGGTAGTTTCGTTATTGTAAGCGAAACGACAATTCATTGGAATATTGCAAAATTACACCGAGCGCTGCTGAACGTGCTTTCGGTTTCCGCAGTCACCCCGGTCGGCTATTTTGATTTAAAACTGGCAGTGTACTTCACTTCAGGGTGATTTTTGATCGAATTTAGTGCTTTGTTGCCGAATCGTAATCAAATTCCATTACACCTTCTCAAAAAGGTCGAAGTCGGTTCATTGATTTGAATGGTGCCGGCACGCCCATTCGATTCAGTGCACGCGATTTCCGTCCTTGATTAATTCAGTCTAAAGTTGGTGTGAAATTAGATATCGTGACACCACGACCTTAAGAGGTCCACCTTTGTTGATCTCCGCTTTGACGAGACTTAGACTAAAATCGATTCAATATGTGATAAGCAAAGACCATATCCTGTGAACATGGTGAAGGAATCCGTAATGATCTAAGCCTTCTTTTACACGCCTCGTGTTTTTACCTTACTCTGGACTGTCCTTTTGATATTCGGGTGCATATTACTCTCGTCCGCAGTGTTTAGTTGACCATAGGTTACAACCCACTAAACTCTGGCAATCATTGGCGCCAATAGTGAAGGATCATCAATAGACGGCGCTGCTTGACGAGGGATCCAATCATAAGCCATCATCATAGGCTTAGCCGACGCCGCCGTAACACACTTTCTGATTGGCTAAGATACGCGTACATATTATATAGGGCCGTATTCCAGAAGCTTCCTTCACTCTAAAGATTTACCCGTTTAGCTATTAGAAGTTTAAGAAATCAAACGATAAACGTTAACTTTACGAGAACGTCTTTTTTTGTACCGCAACTGCAATACATGTATATAATCTGCACTATGGTGAATTCGCAGTGGAAAAAGCCATACTTCTCCTGTAATGGCCATTAGGCAGCTGGTGAGGAGAGACACTGGTCTAAGGAGATTCTCACACGGATTCATGCCGACACCATCCCTACCCTGGGTCGTTTATTTTATTTCAATGATTTTGTATGGATGTCACATCTAACCAGCTAAACCACTATTTGCTGGCCCATTTATATTACATTAATTTCTCCGGCCGCTTTCCTATTATATTTCCAGCATTTTTCGCAAGGAAATAGTCATCTCTAAATGGGTAACATAATTCGAGTTGTCATGCACAACGGAAACTATAGAAAACGCATTTACAAGGAAGGAAACTGAATCTCTTTGCAAAAATGTATTAGTCTTAAGATTAATTTTAAATGATGTGAAATGTGATGTGACGTGATGTGATGTAGAGTATACAACTGAAATTTTTTTGCATACTGTTCTGCCTTTTGGATATCCAGGCATCCTGGCCTCTGTGCTATTGAATTTGAAGAAAAATACGGTGATAAGTTCTATCCTAATATTTGCAGTCATCATTCAAGCGCGTTCTTCAGTGAAAAACCTCCCAATACCGTGCAACTTTTTATTATGTGAGGTTTCGCAAATCTGGCAAAACACGAAGTACATGTACGAAATAAGAAATTCGACTTGACGTAAAATGTATTTCAGGAGATGGTTGGTACCACAAATACTGCCTGCTGCAAGAGCGTCTTTTAGCGTATGACGTGAAGGCCGATAGAGTTACCGTCGACGGTGTATTTTATGCTTTGAAATTTATCTTTCGTTGCCACTTCGTAGCTACGAAGTGGAAATTTAAAAATTCAAGATGCAGTCTAAAGGCGGTGACAGACTGGCGCGTAAGCAACGCGTCTGGAAGCGTTCAACCAATCAGTGAGGCAGTGTACACACCATGCACACGGACCCAAACACCTACCGGATCGGACGTAGTGCGTGGTACTTTTTACTGTCTTTTTACCAACTTCATGGACGGGCGGGGCTCGGACGGGAAGGGTGCTGCAGAACTTCAAGGCATTATTTTGGCAATGTTACACGTTCTAGCTCGTTTTACGATTTTTTAGGACGGGACAGGACGTTTTGAGAACTACTTCAGTGTGACAGTATTTTATGCCCCCAACACACTTTATTCCCCTGTGCACAGTACTTTACTAGTATGCCCCTGTCCACAAAGAGAGTTTCACTGTTCATGTCCATTTGATATCGACGTTCGAATCACGACATGAACCAGAACGCAAGTTACTTTAACTTAATTAAAGACCATAAATGTCAAGTTGATATCTTTGATGTTCGACAGTGCGACTTCTTTAAAGCCGACTTCTCAAACGAATTTGAAAGCTTCTGTTAAGACTAACTCAATTTACAGACGGAAATTTAAAAAATGTCGCCAAGAGCATCAAACGAGTTACAGACGACTACGCACTCTAAAATACATTTCCGCTTTACGTCATCTACGATGATCACAGATTTGTTCGAGGTATATCATGTTGTCTTTCCCCCAACTCGGTCTCGCTCGGAATCCTTCGGCCCTCTTCGGGAAAGTTCCGATATCCAGCTCGACCACCGGCATGACCGGAGTTCGGACTAATCTTGAATATATGAGTACACTTCATCAGTTTTTGTTTGGAGTACTGTTGAAATAAAATCGAGCCTAGTATTGGGGTTGCAGAAAGAGTACGGAGTTGAATTTCTGCAGTTGGTCTCTTTAATGCCCCAATCACACTGAGCTAGTTCTCAGTACGTTCTTGAAAATTTTGCCGAACGGGTTCAAACTGTGTGCGAACGTAGTGGACGTAGTGACAACTTTTTACAGTCTTTTTACGAACTTCATGCACTGTTAGAAAAAACAGAAGATTTTACAGAAAATATTTTACAGAATCGTGCTGTAATTCATAAATACTCCAAAAAATCTCTAGTTTAACAGATATTTCTGTTGAATAACGGGTTTCGTGATATATTCACTAGTACTTTTGTAAAAAGACGGAGTTTCTGTAGTTTAACGGCAGTTTCTTAATTTTAACAATAATTTTACGGGCTGACTGTTGATGTACTGCACTTCCTGTCATTTTACAGGAATTCCTGTCATTTTACAGGACTATTATTATTTCACAAATGGTAACTCCAGGAAGCCAGAGAGCGCTTGCACCGTTGTAATATATGTTGTAGATTTATATGTTAGACGACTTCTTGAGTTGTTGTTGGTTGTATTCAAAATCCTTCCCCTTTGGAATTATAAGTAAAGCGAAAATGAGATGAATGCATTTTACGCACATATAGGTGATTAAAGATAAGGGCATTTGACGCTCGATTTTCGATGTTCTATGGTGAAAGTATTGTTGCAAAAATGAGTCGTGCTAGAGACGCAGGTCAAGAGCAAGCACCATGTTTAGGGCCTTAGGCCTGCATGTACATGTACTGTACATGTACATTGGCCTGGTCGGTGAAAGGGTCTTCATGGTATTTTGTACTAAATATTGCGCCTGTCAACACGGGTTTCACAACCTTCCAGGCACGTTGTATGGTGTTTGCCAAGTTTATTAAAGCATGGCTTCGACAGTTCTCGAGTGGTCGAGTGGTCTGACACGCTTGATTTTCAATCGTAACAGGGTCAGTGTGTGGGTTCGATCCCCAGCCAGGCCATGCATGAAAAAAATGATTTGAACCAATTTAGGGTCTGTCGGGTGATGAAGCGTCCAAGTGATACCCTACATAGATTCATTGAAATTACAGAAAGTTGCCTGCAGCAGAGTTTCAGGCTTTCTCTTTATTTTCACAGTCCACCAGTTAAAAATACGGATTCTTGTAAATGGAAGTTACAGTTATAGTTGTTATCTTACAATTTTCTGTATTTCTAATTTTCAACAGTAGAAATAAAGAAAAAGCCTGAAACTCTGCTGCAGGCACTTTTCTGTAAATTTAGTAAGGATATTTCTAACAGTGTGGGCGGGAAGGGTGCTCCACAACATCGAAACATTTTTTGGCCAAGGGTCAAGGGCCTGTCACACTGAAGTAGTTCTCAAAACGTCTTGCCCCGTCCTAAAAAAATGTGAAACGGGCTAGAACGTGTAACCCTTGGCCAAAAAATGCCTCGATGTTGTGGGCCACCCTTCCCGTCCATGGAGATCGTATGAAAAAGACTGTAAAACGTTGCCACTGCGTCCACTCCGTTCGCACACAGTTTGAGCCCGTTGGCTCTGATGAAGGACACCCAACACAACACAATACAATGGCGCCCAAAAACCAATGTGTCGACGAACGAAGTATAGTTCAGCACAGGTGTGACAGGAATCAGCGTCCTAGGAATGCAAGTCCGCCAAACAATAATAGCCTCCTATTGTAAGGTTATATTCGAATGATCATGGTCTCTCTAGCCATATATTCTAATCCCACGCTGAACAATAAGACCGGGCTTTGGTTCCTGGGGGACTTGGATTTCTTTCACACCGGGTATTACATTTTCGATTCAAAATGGCAGCATCATAAGTTCAGATTGCTTACATCCCAAACAAACAATCCCACAGGCTAGAATACGTGACTTTAATACTGTTAAAGCAGTAATGTCCCCTTCGCCAATGTATAGAATCTCGGTCTGCAAATGATAAACATCTGATCAAACCAAGAGCGATAAAATCTGTCTCGGGTGTACAATGGACTGGAAGATAACGCCACTGGCATAGCGATTAAAGGTAATGAAAATAAAATTAAATTTGTCTTTGTTTCCAATTGGATTGCTTTTCGAACTAAGAGTATTGGAAACTGTCTCGAGCGATCAATTTAAGCAAGTTGTTTTAAATCCTGTATCAGGAAGTCCAATTCCATACTCTATCCGAGGACAACATCACTAGCACAATGTGGAAAGGAAATACGTATAGACCTGTATTAAAGTCCCACATTATCCATGAGGTGACTCTTTATCCCTCCCCACCTTGATAAGACTGGTGTCCTGTCCAACCTAGCCAGTGGTAACACCGAGGCTGGACTGGTACTATCTCGAAACAAAAATGGCCGCCATACTTGCATCACTTAATGAGAAGTTCAACGTGCTGTTATTGCGTGACTAACCCTTCATCAGGTAAGGTCACATGCTTCAACTCATTCTTTTATGTGTAGCAACACTCTCCAATACCTAATTGGTAACTTACTAGTAGACCATTCATATATAGATAGATTTGAACAGTTTTTCGAGCATGACTATACGAGGTTGCCTAAAGGTCAAAGGTTACGTCGGCCGTCGCGAGATACAAAACCTAACGCACATTGGGGTGTGTTTCAAAAAGTGTTCCGTCCGACACCAGAAAATTTTCACCATTCTTTTGTCTACTGGTGAAAGACTGTTTCTTGAAACTCTACAACATTCATGTCAGATCTAGGTATCATGGAGCGCTAAATTATGGCACTGCAAACTAATTGATCTATTAACCGTTTAAAGTCTGACAGCAGAAAGTAGTTTTGGGTGTCGGACGGAACGATAGATTTTGCTGGTAAGCTCAATATTTTTTGATGCCCTCCTTCAAATGAGTGTACTGTAGATCCCAGATGGAGAAACTAATGGTTCAAGGTTATCAAATACCGTACTACATTTGATTTTTGGAAAAGCAATGGCACAAATCTTTGTGATCATTTGCAAAGTTAAATTTTGCCCCATTTTCTTGGGTGACCAATTTTGAAACACACCTACTGTCGGTGTTTAAAACAGTTGTGTGCAAAGTTGACCTGTTGTTGCCATGTAATCCAAGACAACGACACGAAAACTATGTCGACCGCATGTTATTTAGAGCAAACTGTCCCTGCATCCCAGAGCCTTTCCCAGAACCTTTCCTTTTTTGCCAGGCAGCAACGAGGCACGAGTCAGGCTTTCAAGCGGATTTCAAAAGAAAACGTGAAAGTCAACGACATTCGTTTTAAGTTAACAAACCAATTTCTGCGTCGGAAATTTAAGCTTTGTAGTTATCCAAGCTCCGTAAAATCATGCGGAAATAGTTGCTTATCCTGAACGAGTAAGATAAAGACCCTTTATTGGACCATAAATGAAAATCAATTGGCATCTTTGGTCCGATAGAAATCCTAATGATTGCATTCGAACTCAATTAGTGTGCCTCCGAGGGGTACTTACGGTCGTTATTTGCATTTGGAAACGATAACCGACGAGCGTTACGGGGATTACTATCAGAGAATGTGTTTTTCTCTTCCCCTGCGATATCCCCTCTCAAAAACGGCTACGGTTAGGTTGCAGGCGGCGGACCTGTCGTGTATACGGATCTGGGAACTTCAAGAAACCATGACAGTACGCTATGTTATTCAGTTGCCTCAGAGCTGCCCAATGAACTGGTAGGATTCATATACACACACATCCTGAACCCTCGGGCTCAACGCATATGCTTCAGCTCTCAGGATCATCGCATTTTGTTGTCTCTGACGTGTTTTGATTTTTGATGGTACCTCCCATAAGAGTGAATCTAGCATCCAGGCAAAGCCGTGTTCCAGTCATAGGCAAAACCTGTGCAAATATGCGAACGTGCACCTGGGGACGAGATTCCATTAAAAATTTGTTAAAATGGATTAATGACATTTTCAAATTCAGTCGGTCAAAATGTACAGTTTGTACTATTCACATTGATTACGAAGCGGCAGATTTTGCAGAATACGCCTCCGAAGTTTGGCTGTCTAATGCATTTCCCATAAATCTAAAATCCTTCTTTCGCCTTTTTCTCAAAACGGCGCTTGATTTGAGGACATGTCAACAAACAACTGTCAACGAACCCCGCGAGCGATTTGCTTTAAACAAATCTGCCCCTTTTCAGTGGACATCCAGTGGAGTGATGTAGGCTACTCCGCTGGATGTAGCCATTTAACTGGATGCAGTACATTTACATTGGACCTCGCTGTGCAAATTTTAAGTCAGAAACAATTATGAACACCAGCCTTTATCGGGGCATGCAAGAAATCGGTAAGAGCCAGCTCTCCCAGCGATAGACGAACAACTTCTCAGAGCATTGTAGGGTATGATAGGGACCGTCATGACGGTAATTGCACGAGTTTCTCAAGATGATAGACATATTGCAAATGAGAAGTTGACCTACATGGACGTTCAGGAACTGGATAATCCATGTTTACCGGAAGAATGCCGTCCACAAACGCACTTACTTATTCCAGGGATCGATGTTGTTTCCCCGCGTTAGAGCAACTTCTGCTCCGCTGACATTCAAAGGCAAATTCATCTTGTTACCCGCCAGAGAGCAGAAAATGCCTCACTTGGATAGTTTTATGTAAAGGAAGGTGTTTTTCCCACCAAAGCATGGCCTTTCATTCAACTCAGAAAACCTTCTTTGCCGCACACTTGTACTAGGCCTTTGGTATTTGGTATAACCAGATATATGTAGCATTGAACTTGTAATTTACATATTTGCTTTTTAATTGACATACATGTATTTATTGGACACTGACAGAGAAATACATTGTACTGAAATGATTACCAAATAATCACGTGAAATGGCTAAGTACAGTGTATAACAAATATTTACATAAACATACGTTAAAACATACATTGCACATTTTTTTTTACTTAGGTCTGGGTCCAAGGGGCTAACCCAGCACCAAATGGCAATGATTAAGGGCGCCTATAAAACATTTACATTAGACGGGAATTTTGGTGCAATTGTAATTTTGAATTGAAATCTGGTTACAAGTTGATGATCCGATGCAGGTACAACCGGTCTCATGCATACAAGTAGCCATGCCATTACACCAAGTACATGTAGCTGTTGTTAAACCTTTCCCACAATGAACGGGTCTTTGATATTCCTCTCATCCTCGATATTGGTAAATTGCAACTGAATAATTCATTCAACGAGATAAATTAATTCATTCCATCTGTTGCTGAGTTTTTTTGGTGTTCTAACAACACTTGACTACTACTCTTTAAAAAAACTTAGTGAATCCAGATGAAAACGTTCTTTGTGTGTGCATGTGTGTGTAATCGACTTCAGAGAAAATGTATTAATGCGATATGAGTTATTTTTGCGGTTCACCATGATAAATCGGGGGGAAATACTTCCATTATTTGTGGAAACATTTTATGTTAAGCCATCTTTTTTACCTGGTCCTCAAGGTTTTTGGACGGATTTTAGATGGAGCGGAGGGTGGAAAAAAATTAAAATCACTTTTTATTTTTCGGTTCCTGGGCGTGTGAACAAGCCATACCGCCGCCATCGAGTCATGTCAACATGATCACCTCCGACCGACCCCTGCTGAAAGGGCGATTGTGATTGGTCTTTGAAAGCCGGTGTGGCCTAAGAGCCAATCAGAAACGCTGTAATATCGCATGCCGCCCCGTGGTACTACGAACATTGTAGCCATCAGCAAAATTTATTTGAGAAACTTGGGCGAATAAATGAGCGGCTGACGGAAAAAATAAACCTCTTAGACCTACTGTAAGGCGGCGGGCGGCATAAAAGTAAAAATAGCTATTTTTTAAAATTCTATTTTCGGGTATTGCGCAGAAGCGGTGGGCTCGAGGACAGGCAGAAAATAAATATTTGTTTTTCTTTTTTCGTGAGTGACACCAAGCGGCGGGCTTGAGGGCCAAGGTATAAAAAAATGATGGCCTTACAGTAGTTACAGTAAATTGGTGTGGGTTCAATGCACATGCACGTGCACTTTCAAAAATAAGTGACTGTTTCACGACGCAAAACAAGGCCTGAAGAATTTTTTACCGTAAAAGCTCGGCCATTTCCCCTGTACTTGTTTCAGGGTATACGGGGCGATATTTGCTTTTCCAATATTTTGAAGGAAATGGGATAAAAATGTAGGTCATAGTTGATACAATAATCTGCTGCTGTAGGGCTGTATTCGAATAGTCATGGTTGGTTTCTATAACCATATACCCTCGAACAATAGAACCGGACTAAGAATCCTGGGGACCTACATTCCTGTCACACCGGAAACCACAATAAAACTTCTACCTCCCGGTCTTCCTCCACCTAATCCATACTTCTGCCGCAGATCAATACTTGAATCACAAAATTCCTTTGATTGGCAAATGTGCATTTCTTTCAAAACGCTGTATCGTCTGCGATGCTTCCGGCACTCTTGTCAGTAAACATCTCCCAACGATGTTTTGTCAATTTGACCTTCCGGCGTGTCGTTCTTGTCAATAAAACTTGACAGAATTTTAATCCGGATCATTGCAATGTTTGCGATGAATACAGATGGTCAAAAAATGTAACCCAGTCTAGGAAAGTCGGGCACAAGCCTCCAGGCAGTGACGCTTTTTGGCCATCAAACTCATTGCTGAAGCTCGTCTCTCTTTGTTACCGTACTGTAACAGCGTAATAATTGATTTCAACCTTTGTGGTGTAACCATTGCTGTAATCATTAACCATTTCCTCCTGATTTTCCCATATCAGGGTGTGTTTCAAAAAGTGTTCCGTCCGACACCAGAAAATTTTCACCATTCTTTTGTCTACTGGTTGTTTCTTGAAAGTCTACATGTACAGTATTCATGTCAGATCTACATGTAGGTATCATGAAGCTCGAAATTATGGCACTGCAAACTAATTGATCTACATGTATTAACCCTTTAAAATCTGACAGCAGAAAGTAGTTTTGGTGTCGGACGGAATGATACATTTTGCTGTAAGCTCAATATTTTTTGATACCCCCTTCAAATGAGTGTACACTGTATACATCCCAGATGGAGAAACTAATATAATAGTTAAAGGTCTATATTATCAAATACTACTTTTGATTTTTGGAAAATCAATGGAACAAATATTTGTGATCATTTGAATGTTAATTTTGCCCCATTTTCTTGGGTGACCAATTTTGAAACACACCCATCAGGTCACAAAATGCGATGTTTTCGGTTCATTGGCTTTTTGTTTTTGTTCTTTTTTACTTTTTTGCGTGTATACCTGTTTCCATTCTGCCTACAATCTGTTCCGTTGGGTTGGAAAAAATTATGTCACAATGTTTCTTTCTCTTTCTTCTGATGGTGCATCTGCACAGCTCATAATGATGTGCTCGATTGCGGCATAAAAATGGAGACAACTGCGGTACATGTACAGTAGGCTATACTGAAAAACGTGGGGCTTACGGATCCGAACGTTGACGACAAGTTATATTTGCATCTCTGTGATATTAGACAAAGCATATATGGAACCAGTTGTTACAAACAGAGGCTTCAGAATTAAGGTCCGACCTGGGAATTTTAATTTTTAGACATCTGGCCAAGTGAAGCAGGCATTAATTTTAACCCCCAATGCTGCCAAAGAAAACGTGTATGGAATAGGAAACCAAATGACTCGGGCTTAAAAGGTCAAAACATAAGGATTACACGTATAGTACATGTACAAGTACATTGTCCTCTAAAATTATCACCCGCAACGAACTCCGTCTGTTAAGCCATTTTTCAACTAGACAAGTGTAAAGTTTTTCAGTGTTTCCGTGTGTCAGTGTTCCCCCTATTGTTCTGGAAACACTGGCAGATAGATCGACACGTTTCTCTGTGTGTCCTCCATTGTCGAGTCGCGGCTAATTCCATCAGACAATAGCAGGGGAACACTCACAGATGGGGAACGCTCAAAAACGTTACACCGGGTTTCCCGCATTGTGTTTGCGGTTTCACAGGGTTTTGGACAATCCTTCCATGGTTTAACAATACATGGCGCGTTTATTGTCCCAATGCCTGTGAAAACCGCCCCGGCGTCGCAAAACCGCCGCGGAAACTGGTCTAGTGGAAACAGGCCTTTAGACCTTTTCAACAAAGAAGGTGGCCTACCAGTTCTCCCATATGACCTCGTGGCCATTCATTTCGCATTAAGGAATGCGGTACATGTATACGGCATGCGGAAGCGATATGCTGTATGCGAAAATGCATAGCATAAACAGCTACCGCATTCCGCATTCCGGGTGTCCAATAAACGCAGCTTTAGTCGTCAGTAGGACGACTTGTGAGTACTAGTCGGCTTAATGACGACTTATCTGTAGTGGGGAATCCCCGTGGAGTTTGTGCAGTGCATCGCCTACGCATCAGTTGGCTACCAGGCGTGGCCGGACTCTCTCATCACTTTTTCATTGCCTACAGCGCCCCACAGCGCGACTGATTAAATCAATCTATACGTGCAGACGTTTCCGGCAGCGGCCGACTGTTTTTTTCAGTGACAACATACTGTAAACTCCCACTTACCTGGCCCATTCCTGAACTCGGAAAAAATGACTACGTCCTAAAGGTGAAGATAATGGGGTGGGGGTATGGTCAAAAACAGTAATGTCCTGTCCACTTACTTGTCCCACTCCTGAGCCTGGCAAAGAATGACAGCGTGCGATATCTTCAACTTAGGATTTGGTCATTCTTCCGAGTTCAGGAATGGGACAGGAGGGAGCCACGGTGGTGTAGTGGTTCGGGCCTCCGACTAGCGGTCAGAGGATCCCGGGTTCGAATCCCGCTGCTGGCGTGAGACTTTGGGCAGGTCTCTTTGCCTTACTGGCCTCTCTCCACCCAGGTGTATAAATGGGTACCGGTCGGAAATGCTCAGATTGTAGCGCTGAATGAGCAGCTCATCTGAGTTCTACTGAAAGGTTTCAGGATAGACTGGGGTTAAAGTGTGAAGTCGGATGACACCTCTACCGTTGTTGATATCAGACTATAAACCCAAACTTTAACTTTTAACTTTAACAGGTAAGTGGGAGTTTAGAGTAGATTTGGAAGTTAGGAGGGATTTGTGATTCTTGGGACCAGACGTGAAGTGTCGATTTAGCCGTTTTGACGACTTATATTTGACGAGATAGACAGGGACATGTGGTCATGACGGTGGTCTTGAATATTCATTTTTGTTTGCCTTTTAAAAATCAACAAAACTTGGACCAAAACTACCATAAGCCGGAGGCCGCAGATCTTTTTTCACCAACATGATCGAGGTGGAAGGGATCATCAAATCCGCCATTTTGCTGTTCTGAATTGGTTTTGTAATCCCTGTTTTCATTGGTCGATGCGGTGCATAACTAATTGCCTCGGCTCGCTCTCCAAGCTGAAAAAAAGTGACTGCACTCAGAGCCGGGCTCGCCGAATAGTCACTCCCTTGGAAATAACGTTACGGAAAATCGGGACTTCCGCTGTTGTGACTTTTGCACTTTGACGATTGAAACGATGTCGACTTAGGCGAGGTTTACCGTATTTTACCTTAACTTTTGTGCCCATGACCCGCTTGGCCAGCTCAGCGTGCCAGTAACCATTGAATGGCATTAAACTTCTGACGTCATATGGTGAGACCGCCATCTTTGTTGGAAATGTCTACAGGCCTATCTTCGTCGACATGTACTTGAGGTCGAAAAATTGCTTGTTTGGGGCGACGACGACATCCATGCTTTCCACGCTCTGTTAATTCTTTTTATTTTGTATCTTTTTCATTAACTAAACTAAAATTCAAAATGACCCACATGTAGTGGTCATTTAGTGAATGGACAATTTAGATTTACGAAGTAGCCTACCACTCTCAGTGCAGTCGAGATATTTGAGCACTTTTAATTTCCGTTTTGAATCTGATATTAGTTCTCGTCTCCGTGATGAGCCGGAGAGTCTGGCCCCGGTGGACAAACATCCGACCCGATGTAGAATATATTTACCGGAGGCGTGTTTAGATTTCAATCCTGAAATCATCATGAAACTACAATAATGCGACGTAAAGTGAGTTACCGCTTTGGTACACACTGATGAATGCATACGGCACGAATCCATTAATATTGATATCGGCGCGACAGCTGTTCCTCTCAGATTGACAGACGCGATTCGGAGGTGAATAAATAACGAAAAGGAACTATAATCTATCAGTGAGATATCTAAACCCTTGAGCTAGGTGCATTCAAGGGTTTTGGTTTCAATTCAGGGCAATGTGTTCTTTGCCCTTGCCCTCCGACAGAACATACAACGATCAGATCCGACGATTAATGAGAACTATGTGGGTAAATCAGATAATTTTGATATACTGTAGCCGAATCGGTTATGTCGTCCTGGATACACTGTTAAAAATATCTGTAAATTTACTAGACTGGTCCCCTGTCGTAGTTCTCGCTTCACTACTACGACAGGCATTTTGAACGTATAAATTTACAGCAGAATTTTCACTGCAAGGTTGCTGTTAAACTTATTTCACTGCAAACTGCTGTTTTTTTCACTGGAATATACATGTAACAGCAAGATTACAGTTTCTCAGTTTTAAAGACAGCATTTGTTGTAGAATTTATACAATTTTGCTGTCAAAATACAGTGTAAACGGGTGCTGTCAAAATACAGAAAAGTGCTGTGTTACTCTGCTGCCAGCAAAGTGTTGTCAGCATTTTTAACAGTGTATAACAGCCCAGGTTCAATGTCGTCCAACAAAACTATACCCTACTTCGATCTACAAAAGTATATCCAGTACCGTAGTTTTGAGCCTAGGTACGAGTTAGGAACGGATCTCGCGTGATCAACAGGACTGGTACTTCTGTCGTACACCTGGGCGGCATGTTCGTGACAAATGCGTGAATTGAAAACATGTTTTTCGACTAGCATGCATGCTTGTGGTCATGTGACATTTGCAAGAACAATCTCGTCTTCAGGTGCTGTAGTATCCAATCCTGGGTACACTTTTGTAGATCGAACTGCAAGCGCCCGGTTAGGACCTACGACGACGTATGGGTATACTCAAACAATAGATAAACGTCGTCGTGTGGCCTAACAGGGCGCTTGCGAAACCTCCCTAATAGCCCTTTTTACACGGAGTTGGTTCGATCCGGTTCGAGGCCAGTTCACTTAATGCTTTTTGTTAATGAAAATGCCATGCGACCTCTAACTATCCCTCCCTTTTCATGGTACAAAAAGTACGTGAACTGGCTTCGAACCGACTCTGTGTAAAAAGGGCTAATGTGTAGGCCTATCATCCGCCATAAGTCGTCGAATTTGCCACGTTTTCACTTTTTATGAGCTGTATCGGACTTACTTGCTACTTCCCTTTGTGAACGACACCGTTCCTTAATAATATCAACTACCCAATACACACACCATCCCACATGCTTATTACTTTCAGGAAATCTGCAACATTGACAATTCTGCTATCTCCTTTCGCAATATTTTTGTTGCTTCTTTATTTCTCGGTGCATGAGCAATATCAATGTAACCATATCCCGACTCTGTCCAGGGAAGGTTTCATTTGCACAATCGATTGAACATTTATCTACGAAGTCGTGCTGGGACACTTCACAGGGATGCGACACGTAGATTAGCTGGCTAAGATTGAAAGTGGGTTTACCGGCAAGAAAAACACCCTCAGTGTCGCATTCTTCCAGAAAAAAAGTAACCGGTAGTTTTTGCCATTAGATTTGTAACAGTTGGATAAATCTTGCCTCAGGTTTTTCATTAAATCATTCACCAACAGTGCTGCACCTACTTAGCGGTGATGTCCATCGAGATATTTCGCAAAAAGACCACAGGCGATTTTGAAGCCGGCTACAGCATCCATGTTTTGAATTCCTTCTGACGTATCATTTCATTTTATAGGCCTATTATTTACAATTTTCGACCCTAACCGGGGTCTTCTTCAGGCTGGAACTTTACAATCCGAAACTCTAGAACAGACTGAGCTGAAACCCAAATGTAGATATGAAGTATCCCATCCAAGGACGTGACAGCAATTAAGGAAAGAAATTGTATTTATTTTATTTTATTTTTCTTTTCTTTCCTTAATTGCTGTCACGTCCTGTTTGGATGGGATACTTCATATCTACAT
>NMRB01001575.1:6458-49133 GCA_002633025.1 Notospermus geniculatus | reverse complement strand
TAGCAATGTGGCCTAATGAGGACCCTATCTTGTGAAGATCAACCACACGCTTTCTAAGGTCTTGGCTGTACTGTTTGGATTTTCCCATCTTGTCCTAATAGTTCTGACTGTAGGAAAGGGCGAGACACTATAGAAATGCCTTCTCATATAGCCGCTAGGGGAGGTCCCGAGTTATTACATAACTGATGTGGTGACCAATGACCAGTAAAATGACTGCAAGGTACCAGTCATCAATTTTTCGGAGATTTGAGGTTGTGTTTTTAGAGTTTGACTAGGTGTATGTAAACTTTTGAGCCACTGTATTTCTGAGATCGAACAAATTATGTTACATAATTCTGAAATAAAGAAACTGTAATCAATGAATGTAGCAAGAAAAGAAAGTAGACATCTTAAGTATAATTCCCCATGAAAAAAGTATTTGTAAGAACAATAAAACCTTTTGAAAATTTGAGTTGAATATTTTTTACCAAAGTGTATGTAAACTTCTGACCTCAACTGTAGATCTACAGTAAACTCGAGTTTATACCACCGGTTCATTATGTCCAAAAGCACACCCAAAATCCGAAATGGGCGTGAATAAAACATAACAAGTATTACGCTGAATGGCTGGAATCGCCTGTCCAATCACAACCCCGTGACGGAATGAATAGCTGGTTAAGGCCTACGGTGAAACTGGCCCTACTTTGGGTGTGCTTATGGACATAATGAACCGGTGGTTTAAACTCGAGCTTACTGTATATTGATATGCATTATTTGCACAAGTTCACACTATACTTATATTATAACATGTACTAAAATATTTTTACCACATAGTATGACGTCGCATTAGCCTACTTATATTACTATGACCTGGCATGATATCTTTGCCAGGTAATTTCCCTTCGCAAACGTATTTTCAGCAACACGATATGACGTTACATGTATTACATTGTATATAGATTAGCAAGCGGTCGTGCCAAGTGCCGTTCAGTCATGAGGAAACCGTGATCAGTCATCGATTTCAAGCTCACTCGTATTATCTGTGTTTCCCTTCTTGTCCGCCCAAACAAGAATGACATGATTAACATGGAACATTAGCATATGGCCAATCACGACACCGGAATTTAATGAGGTCTGACGACTTATAGCACAAGTCATCGTTAGGTCGCAAACTCGCCAAGGCGGAGACATTACGCCCCCTGGATAATGCACTTCATGGAATGTTATGGCGAAACTTAGTAATTGGCGAGTTAAGGTTATACGTCGGGTATACGTTCGTTTATACGTCGCCTCGTGAAGGATACCTTTTAGGACGGGACAGGACGTTTTGAGAACTACTTCAGTGTGACAGTATTTTATGCCCCCAACACACTTTATTCCCCTGTGCACAGTACTTTACTAGTATGCCCCTGTCCACAAAGAGAGTCTCACTGTTCATGTCCATTTGATATCGACGTTCGAATCACGACATGAACCAGAACGCAAGTTACTTTAACTTAATTAAAGACCATAAATGTCAAGTTGATATCTTTGATGTTTGACAGTACGACTTCTTTAAAGCCGACTTCTCAAACGAATTTGAAAGCTTCTGTTAAGACTAACTCAATTTACAGACGGAAATTTAAAAAATGTCGCCAAGAGCATCAAACGAGTTACAGACGACTACGCACTCTAAAATACATTTCCGCTTTACGTCATCTACGATGATCACAGATTTGTTCGAGGTATATCATGTTGCCTTTCCCCCAACTCGGTCTCGCTCGGAATCCTTCGGCCCTCTTCGGGAAAGTTCCGATATCTAGCTCGACCACCGGCATGACCGGAGTTCGGACTAATCTTGAATATGAGTACACTTCATCAGTTTTTGTTTGGAGTACTGTTGAAATAAAATCGAACCTATTGGGGTTGCAGAAAGGACGGAGTTGAATTTCTGCAGTTGGTCTCTTAAGGGCCTGTCACACTGAAATATTTCTCAAAACGTCCTGCCCCTTCCTAAAAAAATCGTAAAACGGGCTACAACGTGTCACCCTTGGCAAAATAATGCCTCGATGTTCTGGAGCACCCTTCCCGCCCATGAAGTTCGTAAAAAGACTGTAAAAAGTTGCCACTACGTCCATTCCATTCGTAGACAGTTTGAGCCTGTTCGGTAAAATTTTCAGGAACGTACTGAGAACTAGTTCAGTGTGATTGGGGCATTAAGGGCCTGTCACACTGAAGTTGTTCACAAAACGTCCTGCCCCGTCCTAAGTAATGCTTCGATGTTCTAAGAGCACCCGTCCCGTCCATGAAGTTCGTAAAAAGACTGTAAAAAGTTGCCACTACGTCAACTCCGTTCGCAGACAGTTTGAGCCCGTTCGGCAAAATTTTCAAGAACGTACTGAGAACTACTCAGTCGACCGGCAAAGGTCCTTTTCTACGGCAGATTTATTTTGCGCGTGGGAAAATAATAGGCGATCGGGGCCCTCGACGAGGCTTCTCGAGTACCTCATTCGAGAAATCGGACACCTCGCACAAAATTGCGTTTATCGAGATGGCCGTTCAAATTCAACCACAGGCATAAACCATATATCAGTGTTTAGCGAAGACATTGAGCTTTCCATTAGTGTAATTTATTTTGGCATCAAGCAAACGAGTGAAGAGAAATCATTTAAGAAATTTCGTCCTACGCACAGAATTGGAGGTCATTTGGAGTAGGGCGTTGTTAAAAACATCGCCATAACTCCATAAATATTAGCCTGCATAAAACCAGCAAAACTGAATAGACGAAGAAACTATCAATCTCCAATCTGTGTTAATTTCATACTTCGGCATGGTATTCCAAGTTTTTGTACGCAGTTTGAACAGCAGTAGGTAACAATTCTCGCAGCCATAACCTGGTTCCTTGGACGTCGACGCGGCGCTGATTGACGAATCTAGCAGTCAGCGCCACCGTCGGAGCCCATGGAACCAGTAGACAATGGATAAAGGGAAGGCGATTTCTTGAAAATGTGGTTGTGTTTCGGGGTGATTTTCAACCCCTCAGACATGCGTGCATAAAACCACGCTTCGCATGTGGATTCTTCTATGTTATAACAACCCGAATGACCTAAGCAGAAGTTTCAAAATACTATTCCAAGAAAGTGTACGCACTTTGAAGCACGCCTGTTTTCGAAAACACAAGGTTACCTTTCGATCGATAACTCGGCCAAAACTGAACCGATTTCGATGAAATTTTCGGCAACTTTCGTAGAGAAACATCCATCAACATGTAAACATCACGCCACCTTCAAACGATTGACTAATCGTGCGTAATTAGTGATTGTTTTATAGCGTCTGCTACGCCTACGTCACTGCCTCGCTTTCGTTCAGTGATTTAGCAGTTAGTACCGCCAAATACCGCGGCTGACACGTCGTGGCGCTGTTCATACCTTTGCGGGTCGACTGTACTTAAGTGTGACAGGCCCAATGCCCCAATCACACTGAGCTAGTTCTCAGTATACGTTCCTGAAAATTTTGCCGAACGGGTTCAAACTGTGTGCGAACGTATAGTGGACGTAGTGACAACTTTTTACAATCTTTTTACGAACTTCATGGACGGGAAGGGTCTCCAGAACATCGATGCATTATTTGGCCAAGAGTTATACGTTCTAGCCCGTTTTACGATTTTTTAAGACGGGACAGGACGTTTTGAGAACTACTTCAGTGTGACAGGCCCTTTAACAGTTTGGTCAGCTGGCTCGACGTCCGTCACATGGGACAGAAAGCGGTGGTGTTTTGTATCTTTTGTCTTTGTGTAGGCAACTAACAGATCCCATCCAAGTGAGGAACATGAGAAACTTGAGAGCGCCTGTTCCATACTTACCAGCGCCAATATAGTACTTTGACTTCGGCTCGAATGAAGGACACCCAACACAACACAATACAATGGCGTCCAAAAACCAATGTGTCGACGAACGAAGTACAGTTCAGCTCCGGGTATTACATTTTCGATTCAAAATGGCAGCGTCATAAGTTCAGATTGCTTACATCCCAAACAATCCCACAGGACTTTAATATACTGTTAAAGCAGTCATGTCCCCTTCGCCAATGTATAGAATCTCAGTCTGCAAATGATAAATATCTGATCAAACCAAGAGCGATAAAATCTCTGTCTCGGGTGTACAATGGACTGGAAGATAACGCCACTGGCATAGCGATTAAAGGTAATGAAAATAAAATTAAATTTGTCTTTGTTTCCAATCGGATTACTTTTGGAACTAAGAATATTGGAAACTGTCTCGAGCGATCAATTTAAGCAAGTTGTTTTAAATCCTGTATCAGGAAGTCCAATTCCATACTCTATCCTAGGAGAACATCACCAGCACAGTGGGAAAGGAAATACATGTATTAAACATGTGTATCTATGTGTATGTGCATACCCACAGTATCCATGAGGCGACTCTTCCTCCCTCCCCACCTTGATAAGACTGGTGTCCTGTCCAACCTAGCCAGTGGTAACACCGAGGCATTCGGAACTTCCGAAGGCAACTGCTCGGCAATTTCCGTACGGTCGCATTTCCCCTCGGACACAAGTCCAAGGCAGCCATCTTGAACGCGCAACGATTGCCGTTCGTTTCTGCAGGTAATTGTGCGGTTTGCCTCATCACACCTGCGCATCAACAAAATAGGGCACACAAAAACGTTGCGTTATTGATCAATAATTGGCAGATTGGGTGAGATACCGGTAAGTTTATATATAATATTATGTAATATGGCTCAAATAATCCAGCAAATAAGGTTGAACATCTTAACAGGCCAAAATTCGGCCAAAATAGTTCCACGGTCGGTCACGTGGGTTTGTTGATAAACAATATGGCTGCCTTGGACTTGTGTCCGAGGTGAAATGCGCCGCCCAGTGGACAGATAAGCAGTTCGCCTCAGGTCGTTCCGAATGACACCGAGGCTGGACTGGTACTATTTCGAAACAAAAATGGCCGCCATACTTCACTTAATGAGAAGTTCAACGTGCTGTTATTGCGTGACTAACCCTTCATCAGGTAAGGTCACATGCTTCAACTCATTCTTTTATGTGTAGCAACACTCTCCATGCCTAATTGGTAACTTATAGACCATTCAAATAGACCTGAAATAGATCTGAACAGTTTTTCGAGCATGAATATACGACGTTTCCTAAAGGTCAAAGGTTACGTCGGCCGTCGCGAGATACAAATTAAAACAGTTGTGTGCAAAGTTGGCCTGTTGTTGCCATGTAATCTAAGACAACGACACGAAAACTATGTCGATCGCATGTTATTTAGAGCAAACTGTCCCTGCATCCCAGAGCCAGGTGATTATTTTCCTTTTTTGCCAGGCAGCAACGAGGCACGGGTCATGCTTTCAAGCGGATTTCAAAAGAAAACGTGAAAGTCAACGACATTCGTTTCAAGTTAACAAACCAATTTCTGCGGAGGAAATTTAAGCTTTGTAGTTCTCCAAGCTCCGTAAAATCATGCGGAAATAGTTGCCTATCCTGAACGAGTAAGATAAAGACCCTTTATTGGACCATAAATGAAAATCAATTGGCATCTTTGGTCCGATAGAAATCCTAATGATTGCATTCGAACTCAATTAGTGTGCCTCCGAGGGGTACTTACGATGGTTATTTGCATTTGGAAACGATAACCGACGAGCGTTACGGGGATTACTATCAGAGAATGTGTTTTTCTCTTCCCCTGCGATATCCCCTCTCAAAAACGGCTACGGTTAGGTTGCAGGCGCCGGACCTGTCGTGTATACGGATCTGGGAACTTCAAGAAACCATGAGAGTACGCTATATTATTCAGTTGCCTCAGAGCTGCCCAATGAACTGGTAGGATTCATACACACACACATCCTGAACCCTCGGGCTCAACGCATATGCTCCAGCTCTCAGGATCATCGCATTTGTCTCTGACGTGTTTTGATTTTTGATGGTACCTCCCATAAAGAGTGAATCTAGCCTCCAGGCAAAGCCGTGTTCCAGTCATAGGCAAAACCTGTGCAAATATGCGAACGTGCACCTGGGGACGAGATTCCATTAAAAATTTGTTAAAATGGATTAATGACATTTTCAAATTCAGTCGGTCAAAATGTACAGTTTGTACTATTCACATTGATTACGAAGCGGCAGATTTTGCAGAATACGCCTCCGAAGTTTGGCTGTCTAATGCATTTCCCATTAAACTGAAATCCTTCTTTCGCCTTTTTCTCAAAACGGCGCTTGATATTGAGGACATGTCAACAAACAACTGTCAACAAACCCCGCGAGCGATTTGCTTTAAACAAATCTGCCCCTTTTCAGTGGACATCCAGTGGAGTGATGTAGGCTACTCCGCTGGATGTAGCCATTTAACTGGATGCAGTACATTTACATTGGACCTCGCTGTGCAAATTTTAAGTAAAAACAATTATGAACACCAGCCTTTATCGGGGCATGCAAGAAATCGGTAAGAGCCAGCTCTCCCAGCGATAGACGAACAACTTCTCAGAGCATTGTAGGGTATGATAGGGACCGTCATGACCGTAATTGCACGAGTTTCTCAAGATGATAGACATATTGCAAATGAGAAGTTGACCTACATGGACGTTCAGGAACTAGATAATCCATGTTTACCGGAAGAATGCCGTCCACAAACGCACTTACTTATTCCAGGGATCGATGTTGATTCCCCGCGTTAGAGCAACTTCTGCTCCGCTGACATTCAAAGGCAAATTCATCTTGTTACCCGCCAGAGAGCAGAAAACGCCTCACTTGGATAGTTCTATGTAAAGGAAGGTGTTTTTCCTACCAAAGCATGGCCTTTCAATTGAGAAAACCTTCTTTGCCGCACAGTTGTACTAGGCCTTTGGTATTTGGTATAACCAGATACATGTATAACCAGATATAACCACTATGTTACATGTACATGTAGCATTGAAAGGGTTAATTTTAATTTACATATATTACATGTATTTATTGGACACTGACAGAGAAATACATTGTACTAAAATGATTACCAAATAATCATGTGAAATAGCTGAGTACAGTGTATAACAAATATTTACATAAACATACGTTAAAACATACATTGCACAGTTTTTTTACTTAGGTCTGGGTCCAAGGGGCTAACCCAGCACCAAATGGCAATGATTAAGGGCGCCTATAAAACATTTACATAAGACGGGAATTTTGGTGCAACTGTAATTTTGAAGTGAAATCTGGTTAGAAGTTGATGATGCAGGTACAACCGGTCTCATGCAACAAGTAGCCATGGCATTACACCAAGTACATTGTTAAACCTTTCCCACAATGAACGGGTCTTTGATATTCCTCTCCCATCCTCGATATTGGTAAATTGCAACTGAATAATTCATTCAACGAGATAAATTAATTCATTCCATCTGTTGCTGAGGTTTTTTGGTATTATAACAACACTTGACTACTCCTCTTTAAAAAAAACTTAGTGAATTCAGATGAAAACGTTCTTTGTGTGTGCATACATGTATGTGTGTAATCGACTTCAGAGCAAATGATTGTATTAATGCGATATGAGTTATTTTTGCGTTTCACCGTGATAAATCGGGGGGAAATACTTTCATTATTTGTGGAAACATTTTATGTTAGGCCATCTTTTTTTACCTTGGTACTCGAGCTTTTTGGACGGACTAGATGGAGCGGAGGGTGGGGAAAAAATTAAAATCACTTTTTTATTTTTCGGTTCCTCGGAGTGTGAACAAGCCGTGCCGCCGCCATCGAGTCATGTCAACATGATCACTACCGACCGCTGCTGAAAGGGCGATTGTGATTGGTCTTAGAAAGCCGGTGTGGCCTAAGAGCCAATCAGAATTGCCGTAATATCGCATGCCGCCCCGTGGTACTACGAACATTGTGGCCATCACCAAAATTTATTCGAGAAACATCCGCGAATAAATGAGCGGCGGACGGAAAAAATAAACCTACTGTAGGCCTACTTTAAGGCGGCGGGCGGCATAAAAATAAAAATAACAATTTTTTAAAATTCTATTTTCGGGTATTGCTCAGAAGCGGTGGGCTCGAGGACAGGCAGAAAATAAATATTTGTTTTTCTTTTTTCGTGAGTGACACCAAGCGGCGGGCTTGTGGACCAAGGTATAAAAAATGATGGTCTTACAGTAGTTACAGTAAATTGGTGTGGGACCAATGCACATGCACGTGCACTTTCAAAAATAAATGACTGTTTCACGACGCCAAAGAAGGTCTGAAGAATTTTTTACCGTAAAAGCTCGGCTATTTCCCCTATATTTGTTTCAGGGTATATACGGGCGATATTTGCTTTTCCAATATTGTGAAAGAAATGGGATAAAAATGTAGATCCTAGCTGATACAAAATCTGCTGCTGTAGGGCTGTATTCGAATAGTCATGGTTGGTTTCTACAACCATATACCCTTGAACAATAGAACCGGACTAAGAATCCTGGGGACCTACATTCCTGTCACACCGGAAACCACAATAAAACTTCTACCTCCCGGTCTTCCTCCATCTAATCCATACTTCTGCCGCAGATCAATGCTTGAATCGCGAAATTCCTTTGATTGGCAAATGTGCATTTCTTTCAAAATGCTGTATCGTCTGCGATGCTTCCGGCACTCTTGTCAGTAAACATCTCCCAACGATGTTTTGTCAATTTGACCTTCCGGTGTGTCGTTCTTGTCAATAAAACTTGACAGAATTTTAATCCGGATCATTGCAATGTTTGCCATGAATACAGATGGTCAAAAAATGTAACCCAGTCTAGGAAAGTCGGGCACAAGCCTCCAGGCAGTGACGCTTTTTGGCCATCAAACTCAATGCTGAAGCTCGTCTCTCTTTGTTACCGTACTGTAACAGCGTAATAATTGATTTCAACCTTTGTGGTGTAACCATTGCTGTAATCATTAACCATTTCCTCCTGATTTTCCCATATCAGGGTGTGTTTCAAAAAGTGTTCCGTCCGACACCAGAAAATTTTCACCATTCTTTTGTCTACTGGTTGTTTCTTGAAAGTCTACATGTACAGTATTCATGTCAGATCTACATGTAGGTATCATGAAGCTCGAAATTATGGCACTGCAAACTAATTGATCTACATGTATTAACCCTTTAAAATCTGACAGCAGAAAGTAGTTTTGGTGTCGGACGGAATGATACATTTTGCTGTAAGCTCAATATTTTTTGATACCCCCTTCAAATGAGTGTACACTGTATACATCCCAGATGGAGAAACTAATATAATAGTTAAAGGTCTATATTATCAAATACTACTTTTGATTTTTGGAAAATCAATGGAACAAATATTTGTGATCATTTGAATGTTAATTTTGCCCCATTTTCTTGGGTGACCAATTTTGAAACACACCCATCAGGTCACAAAATGCGATGTTTTCGGTTCATTGGCTTTTTGTTTTTGTTCTTTTTTACTTTTTTGCGTGTATACCTGTTTCCATTCTGCCTACAATCTGTTCCGTTGGGTTGGAAAAAATTATGTCACAATGTTTCTTTCTCTTTCTTCTGATGGTGCATCTGCACAGCTCATAATGATGTGCTCGATTGCGGCATAAAAATGGAGACAACTGCGGTACATGTACAGTAGGCTATACTGAAAAACGTGGGGCTTACGGATCCGAACGTTGACGACAAGTTATATTTGCATCTCTGTGATATTAGACAAAGCATATATGGAACCAGTTGTTACAAACAGAGGCTTCAGAATTAAGGTCCGACCTAGGAATTTTAATTTTTAGACATCTGGCCAAGTGAAGCAGGCATTAATTGTAACCCTCAATGCTGCCAAAGAAAACGTGTATGGAATAGGAAACCAAATGACTCGGGCTTAAAAAGTCAAAACATAAGGATTACACGTATAGTACATGTACAAGTACATTGTCCTCTAAAATTATCAGCCGCAACGAACTCCGTCTGTTAAGCCATGTTTCCACTAGACAAGTGAAAGTTTTTCAGTGTTTCCGTGTGTCAGTGTTCCCCCTATTGTTCTGGAAACACTGGCAGATAGATCGACACGTTTCTCTGTGTGTCCTCCATTGTCGAGTCGCTGCTTATTCCGTCAGACAATAGCAGGGGAACACTCACAATGGGGAACGCTCAAAAACGTTACACCGGGTTTCCCGCATTGCGTTTGCGATTTCACAGGGTTTTGGACAATCCTTCTATGGTTTAACAATACACGGCGCGTTTATTGTCCCAATGCCTGTGAAAACCGCCGCGGAAACAGGCCTTTAGACCTTTTCAACAAAGAAGGTGGCCTACCAGTTCTCCCAAATGACCTCGTGGCCATTCATTTCGCATTAAGGAATGCGGTATACGGCATGCGGAAGCGATATGCTATATGCGAAAATGCATAGCATATACATGTACATGTACATGTACAGCTACCGCATTCCGCATTCCGGGTGTCCTGTAAACGCAGCTTTAGTCGTCAGTAGGACGACTTGTGAGTACAAGTCGGCTTAATAATGACGACTTATCTGTAGTGGGGAATCCCCGTGGAGTTGTGCAGTCCATCGCCTACGCATCAGTTGGCTACCAGGCGTGGCCGGACTCTCATTGCCTACAGCGCCCCGCAGCGCGACTGATTAAATCAATCTAGGAGTGTATACGTGCAGACGTTTCCGGTAGCGGCCGACTGTTTTTTTCAATGACAACATACTCTAAACTCCCACTTACCCGTCCGATTCCAGAACTCGGAAAAAATTACCTACATCCTAAGTTGAAGATAATGGGGTGGGAGTATGGTCAAAAACAGTAATTTCCTGTCCACTTACTTGTCCCACTCCTGAGCCTGGCAAAGAATGACAGCGTGCGATATCTTCAACTTAGGATTTGGTCTTTTTTTCGAGTTCAGGAATGGGACAGGTAAGTGGGAGTTTAGAGTAAATTTTGAAATTAGGAAGGAAGGATTTGTGTTACTTGGGACCAAACGTCAAGTGTCGATTTAGCCCAAGCCGTTTTGACGACTTATATTTTTGACGAGATACACAGGGACATGTGGTCATGACGGTGGTCTTGAATATTCATTATTGTTTGCCTTTTAAAAATCAACAAAACTTGGACGAAAACTACCATAAGCCGGAGGCCGCAGATCTTTTTTTCACCAACATGATCGAGGTGGAAGGGATCATCAAATCCGCCATTTTGCTATTCTGAATTGGTTTTGTAATCCCTGTTTTCATTGGTCGATGCGGTGCATAACTAATTGCCTCGGCGCGCTCTCCAAGCTGAAAAAAAGTGACTGCACACAGAGCCGGGCTCGCCGAATAGTCACTCCCTTGGAAATAACGTTACGGAAAATCGGGACCCGGGACTTCCGCTGTTGTGACTTTTGCACTTTGACGATTGAAACGATGTCGACTTAGGCGAGTACCGTATTTTACCTTAACTTTTGTGCCCATGACCCGCTTGGCCAGCTCAGCGTGCCAGTAACCATTGAATGGCATTAAACTTCAGACGTCATAAGGTGAGACCGCCATCTTTGTTGGAAATGTCTACAGGCCTATTTTCGTCTACATGTACTTGAGGTCGAAAAATTGCTGGTTTGGGGCGACGACGACATCGATGTTTTCCACGTTCTGTTATGTCTTTTTATTATGTATCTTTTTTCATTAACTAAATTAAAATTCAAAATGACCCACATCTAGTGGTCATTAGTGAATGGACAATATTTAGATTTACGAAGTAGCCTACCACAGTATTCTCAGTGCAGTCGAGATATTTGAGCACTTTTAATTTCCGTTTTGAATCAGATATTAGTTCTCGTCTCCGTGATGAGCCGGAGAGTCTGGCCCCGGTGGATCAAACATCCGACCCGATGTAGAATATATTTACCGGAGGCGTGTTTAGATTTCAATCGTGAAATCATCATGAAACTACAATAATGCGACGTAAAGTGAGTTACCGCTTTGGTACACACTGATGAATGCATACGGCACGAATCCATTAATATTGATATCGGCGCGACAGCTGTTCCCCTCAGATTGACAGACGCGATTCAGAGGTGAATAAATAACGAAAAGGAACTATAATCTATCAGATATCTAAACCCTTGAGCTAGGTGCATTCAAGGGTTTTGGTTTCAATTCAGGGCAGTGTGTTCTTTGCCCTTGCCCTCCGACAGAACATACAACGATCAGATCCGACGATTAATGAGAACTATGTGGGTAAATCAGATAATTTTGATATACTGTAGCCGAATCGGTTATGTCGTCCTGGATTAAAAATATCTGTAAATTTACAGCAGAATTTTCACTGCAAGGTTGCTGTAAAATTCATTTCACTGCAAACTGCTGTTTTTTTCACTGGAATATAACAGCAAGATTACAGTTTCTCAATTTTAAAGACAGCATTTGTTGTAGAATTCATACAATTTTGCTGTCAAAATACAGTAAACGGGTGCTGTCAAAATACAGAAAAGTGCTGTGTTACTCTGCTGCCAGCAAAGTGTTGTCAGCATTTTTAACAGTGTATAACAGCCCAGGTTCAATGTCGTCCCACAAAACTTCGATCTACAAAAGTATATCCAGTACCGTAGTTTTGAGCCTAGGTACGAGTTAGGAACGGATCTCGCGTGATCAACAGGACCGCACGCGATTGGTACTTCTGTCGTACACCTGGGCGGCATGTTCATGACAATTGCGTGAATTGAAAACATGTTTTTCGACCTGCATGCATGCTTGTGGTCATGTGACATTTGCAAGAACAATCTCGTCTTCAGGTGCTGTAGTATCCAATCCTGGGTACACTTTTGTAGATCGATCTTTTTACACGGAGTTGGTTCGATCCGGTTCGAGGCCAGTTCACTTAATGCTTTTTGTTAATGAAAATGCCATGCGACCTCTAACTATCCCTTCCTTTTCATGGTACAAAAAGTACGTGAACTGGCTTCGAACCGACTCTGTGTAAAAAGGGCTAATGTGTAGGCCTATCATCCGCCATAAGTCGTCGAATTTGCCACGTTTTCACTTTTTATGAGCTGTATCGGACCTACTTGCTACTTCCCTTTGTGAACGACACCGTTCCTTAATAATATCAACTACCCAACCATCCCACATGCTTATTACTTTCATGAAATCTGCAACATTGACAATTCTGCTATCTCCTTTCGCAATATTTTTGTTGCTTCTTTATTTCTCGGTGCATGAGCAATATCAATGTAACCATATCCCGACTCTGTCCAGGGAAGGTTTCATTTGCACAATCGATTGAACATTTATCTGCGAAGTCGTGCTGGGACACTTCACAGGGATGCGACACGTAGATTAGCTGGCTAAGATTGAAAGTGGGTTTACCGGCAAGAAAAACACCCTCATGTGTCGCATTCTTCCAGAAAAAAAGTAACCGGTAGTTTTTGCCATTAGATTTGTAACAGTTGGATAAATCTTGCCTCAGGTTTTTCATTAAACCATTCACCAACAGTGCTGCACCTACTTAGCGGTGATGTCCATCGAGATATTTCGCAAAAAGACCACAGGCGATTTTGAAGCCGGCTGCAGCATCCATGTTTTGAATTCCTTCTGACGTATCATTTCATTTTATAGGCCTATTATTTACAATTTTCGACCCCAACCGGGGTCTTCTTCAGGCTGGAACTTTACAATCCGAAACTCTAGAACAGACTGAGCTGAAACCCAAATGTAGATATGAAGTATCCCATCCAAACAGGACGTGACAGCAATTAAGGAAAGAAATTGTATTTATTTTATTTTCTTTTTATTTTCTTTCGCAAACACTCTGGAAATTGCCTTTTTATTTATCATATATTGTGTGTCAATTTTTGTGCTTTTCTTCTCTTTGGACCTATTATTTACAATGGTGCCTTCTGCAAAACCCCGGGGCCACTTTACTTGAGCGTACGCCACCAGTCCTGTTTCACGATTTTTACATGGAAATGGTCACGTGGCAATCATCCGTTTCCCCCGCCGTAAAAATCGTCACACGCTCAAGTGGATGAGGGCCTTTACATGTAGATCTACAAGTATATTGATTTGCATTATTTGAACAAGTTCACATTATACTTATATTATAACATGTACTAAAATATTTTTACCACATACTATGACGACGCATTAGCCTACTTATATTACTATGACCTGGCATGATATCTTTGCCAGGTAATTTCCCTTCGCAAACGTATTTTCAGCAACACGATATGACGTTACATGTATTATATAGAAGCGGTCGTGCCAAGTGCCGTTCAGTCATGAGGAAACCGTGATCAGTCATCGATTTCAAGCTCACTCGTATTATCTGTGTTTCCCTTCTTGTTTTTCAGATCCTGAAATTCGAACATGGTTGACAGGCGGTCGTAATGAGTTCCTACTTACACTGAAATACGGGAATGCGGACCTTGTTTGAAGAAAAAAAACATCAGAAACTCAACATCTGCTGTTTCGAGCCACTTTACCAATCGGCAGGGAATAAAGTGTTATTTTTCGATGTATATATAATTCATTGGGATTGCTATAAGGATTTGCGGTTGTCTCATGTTACGGAGCAAGGAAATTTTATATTAATTGCAAAACAACATCGTAATCTGATGTAACTTGAGCAGGTTTGCTTGAGCACAGTTTAGGAGATTTACATGGAGTTGTCGTTGTAGTTGGTGAACTTAGCCCCCGGCTTATTCAGCTCACGAACAACGCGATAAGCTGAGTGGATTGACAAACTGTTCTTGAATAGTTTGCGAAGGAAGAAATGAAACTCCTGGATTGGTAATCAATCATCAAGGATCATCTTTTTCGAAGGAATTACGCAACAAAAGTAAAAGGCAATAAGCAAAGGAAGGAATTCTGCTTAGCGGGAAGATTCTTTTCGGGTTTTATTACTCCCGATGCTGAGTAGCTACGACAACATGGCTGACAACTCGTCACTTCCGCCAAATGACACCACAACGGACATCTGTTCATCACATTTATTCAACTACACAGATTTCACTCAATTAGAAGAAGTTAGAATCACGTATATTGTAATGTACTCCGTAGTGCTTTTTTTATCAGTTATGGGAAATCTCATGGTTATTTGGACGGTGGTGAAAAACAAGCACATGCACACTGTGACTAACTATTACATCGTCAATTTAGCTGTTAGTGATTTTTTAGTCTCGTTCCTCGTGATGCCTTTAAAACTAGTGGAGTTAACTGCCCCTTGTGAGATGTCTGTATTCAACAGTGACGCACTGTGTGGAGTCATATCGTACATATTGCCCGTGTTTGTCTTCTCAAGTGTCCTTACGCTTGTTGCGATTTCCATAGAAAGGTAAGTCAGATCTTTATATTTTTTTACCATAGCCTACGTTCACCTTCAAATTTTACACCTCAGCCTACTCTTTATTCCATATCCGAATGGCGCGAGGTTTATCAACGATATCTCCGCAACAACTGGGTCAAATTTGACAAAAATACACCAATCATCTTATCTTTCTTGTCGGTATCTTTCTGCTATCTTCATTTTTCGCGAACATCCGACACAACGGATCCCTTTCTCAAAACCCACTTCATTCGCCGCGATGTTCAGTGCAGTTTACACGTGCGCGATGCATTGCGTCATTTCAAAATGGCCGCCACTTCGGCTGAAAACACGAAATGTGATTGGTGAAGAACTTCTTTATGTCAGGTTTTTTGGGAAAATGACAGCGATGATGCCTGTAGCGACAAAAAAGACAAATCGATTGATGTGTGGTACGTTAATTTTGACCCAGCTGATGCGGAGATAACGTCTGAAAACCTCGCGCCAATCGGGTGTGGACTGGAGTGAAGTGTAAACCCATAGTTTCCATTGCGGCCTGCGGTCCATCCAACCAATCCCCATACATCCTTCCCATCCCTGGCCATCTTCCAGTCGCTGTAAAACACAACAGCCAATCATTTTGAGAGTTTCTCTACCATGTCTACCATTGAGATACCTACCATTAAAGGGACTAGGAAAATTTTTTCAAGCTTCGGTTATTACAAAATGCTAGTCTTTCATGATAAATTCCCACCGTCAATTCACTTTTTCAATTAAGTGTTAATTACTGGCACCCAGACAAATCAGTTATCACCACACCATGGAGCATTCACCACGTCACTGGGAACCTAATCAACATAATAGAATACAAGCTCGCTCCATACAATACATACAGCGATGAGGTTCCCAGTGACGTGGTGAATACTCCATGGTGTGGTGATGACTGATTTGTCTGGGTGCCAGTAATTAACACTTAATTGAAAAAGTGAATTGACGGTGGGAATTTATCATGAAAGACTAGCATTTTGTAATAACCGAAGCTTGAAAAAAATTTCCTAGTCCCTTTAAAGTCATACATCCACCAGAGTTAGCCGTCGTGTTTTTGTTCTGCCACGAGTTGAGAAAGTGGTTAGCAACAGTAAATAATGAAAAAAAAGTGTTATGGTCACAGTCGATCATCAATCAGATTATTTCACATGGAAGCATGCCACATTCACGTGACTTGCTTTACTGCGTTCGAACAAAAAATATGAATCGACGGCTAGGGTATCTCTCATGAACGTATGACTTTAATAGGATGTCGTCCTATCTCAGTGGCACTAACGATAGAGACGTTTCGTTTACTGATTATTCCCTGATATGTCATGTCTTATTCTGCACACACATCTTCATTCTGAGAAAATGTCATGTGGCAACGAATTGATTTTAGAAACCTTTGGAAAACCGTCATAGATAGGAATATGTCGCTTATATTGTAGTCGACATGGAGTGTCTCTGTGGGGTTTGAAAGGGATAGAAGCGAAAAACCTTGATGAGGTACAATTTCAAGAATAAGCTCGTCTTCATTACGCTTATTAAATCATTACGTTTTTAAAGTTTTCGAATTGAAGGAATTAACTGCCAACTACTTTAACTAACGGCAGGGAAAAATATCGGCTCTAATTTGAATGGAGAAACGATGAGATTCATTTTCGTAATGCTATTTGCATTTTCACCGGAAATTCGTATTCCAGCGGGACTTGGGAGCCGATAACTACGTGCTTTACGATAACATTTTTGTACAGGAAACGTTCTTTGTTCACTAAGTTGAATATGGGTACGCACCTTCGCCAACTTTTCCAATCACGAAATGTTGCAGAAAAGATTTCGAATTTGAAAATTGGGTAATTTTTCAAGGCATTCCGCATGCAGGCTGCACGACTGACGTAAATTGCAAAGCTTACAGTTCAAAGCGGAAATAATGATAATAGGAATTTCCCAGTGGGCCGCGCAGGCTGGTTAACGTACCGAATTACAAATTGTCTGCCTGTACATTCTCTGAGTGATGTTTCCGACATTTGCGTATAATTTACGTCAAATTTGCGGAAAGTTTTTACGTTGTTCTGATACTCGAATCTTGACTGAACACAAACAAGGTATGACATCGATTTTTTTGCAGATTCAAACTAAAGCAAAAGTAACTTTGTACTCTTTTTGTTAAACAACTTTATATTCTCTGAATGGCATTCTAAGAAGGGCTTGAAAATACACTACACAAAGTTTTTTGGTACATGAACTCCTTCTTTATCAGCGTTTCTACTGGTAGAAACGTTGTGATTTATATATATGATAAAGAAGGAGTACCAAAACATTTTGTGTAGTGTAACTTTATATTCCCCCTTCCCCGCTGTATGCCTCTTTGATACAGGATCGATGTGGGTTTGTCCCCTTTTAAGACTGCCTCCACAGGATTAGGAAATCCCATTTCTGATTCTAGTTAGCGATCGTGCAGACAGACAGGCGCCGCGATGGGGCTTCAGCAACCTTTGCGTGCGACCTGTTCTAGACCGGGAGCCCAGGGGGGTCAGGGTAGCTGGAAAGGTTACCAATTTTTTGGCATACTACAGTATTGCATATACATCCCTGAGTATGGAACTGGTCGTCTGCCGTGAAATTAGTGGTGGGTGTGGGAGATAGAGGGTTTTGAAGTTTTGGTACTGACTTTATCATTGGACTGGTGGACCCAGCTTTGTACAGGGCCAGAGGAACCAATGTACAGCTAACTTCTTAACGGATGGATTTAGACCCCATAAATGTATTACCAACAGATAGAAACATGGTGCCTCTGAATCAGCCAAGGATGTTCTTAATTGATTTTGGCAGGCGGAAATCACATTTTGGGGTATTTTGTCCCATTTTGTTTATTTTACATTAAAACTGCGATTTCCCTATTATGTAACAACTGAAAATATTCAAGACCATGCTTATTTGATTCACTGCCCCCATATTTCTATCTGTTAGTAATACATTTATGGGGTCTAAATCCATCCGTTAAGAAGTTAGCTGTACATTGGTTCCTCTGCCCCTGTACAAAGCCGAGTCCACCTGTCCAATGATAAAGTCAGTACCAAAACTTCAAAACCCTCTATCTCCCACACCCACCACTAATTTCACGGCAGACGACCAGTTCCATACTCAGGGATGTATATGCAATACTGTAGTGTGCAAGAAAATTGGTAACCTTTCCAGCTACCCTGACCCCCCTGGGCTCCTGCTCTATTCTTCACACGTCGGTTGGAAAGTTAGCAGAAAATTCTGTCGGGAAGGTTGACATCTAAAGCCCGGTGGTCGAGTGCACTGTAAAAACGAATGGGCTCGAGAGACCCATGATTTTGTCCACTACCTGGACACATGGGTTTGAAATGTGTTCAATGGAGAATGGGTCCATGGTGCCCAGAATATTTGTTCTTCGAGCCTGAAACGGACAGGTCTATAGGTTCCAGTAACCCATAATGAGAGTTTCATAGGTCACTTTGGCCCATCTACGAATGCTACCGTGGGGTGTTGGCACCCATGAGCAGCAATAGTAGATGGGCCAAAGTGACCTGTGAAACTGGTCATTATGGGTTACTGGAACCTAAGGACCTCCTCGTTTCAGGCTCGAAGAACAAATATTCTGGGTACCATGGACCCATTCTCATCTCAAACCCACGTGTCCAGGTAGTGGACAAAATCATGGGTCTCTCGAGCCCATTGGTTTTTGGTTAGCGCGCTTGACTACCAACTGTGCAATGGGTCGGCGCGAGTTCGACTCCGGGCGAAGGCATGTACAAAAAATTGTGACACAGAAATGCAGGGTCCGTCGGATGGGACTAAAAGCCGTGGTCCCTTAGACCCCACGCAGGTCGACTGTAGCCTGTCGTGGACTCCATACCTCCGGCAAAAATCCAACAGGGTTACGAGGCCGGTAATAATATGAATGATATGATCTGATCACATCCTGCAATTGCACAGAAACTGTATAGGCCTGTTGACCGGCATCATGAAGGAGAGAAATCCAGTATCAGGAGAAGATTAGTGCTGTGTTATTGCTCCGCCTCTGTCTCTGCGTGGGATGAAGGGTATCAGGATAAACCCGGGAATATAAATTGAGACGATTAGTCTGACAGCTATACCATGTCATAGCATGAGGCAAGAACAGTGCAAACGTCACAAGGCGTGTCAACAGACGCTGTACTTTAATATCAACCACGCAGTATGCTACTTAATAAAAGCTGTTTTCTACCTACATGTACAGTCTTTGACAAAAGTTTATCTCCACCTGATACTTTGAATATTTCAAATACTACTGGGACAATTTTAACACGGATTGTTCCATATGAAAGTACATCTTGTGGGCCATATTTCTGCATCAAAATTTTGGATATTTGGAAATATCATAATTATGTAATACTTCATTTCAACTACAGAACTGTAGTTCCAAGATCAGATGAACGAAAACCGAGATTCTGCTCGGCAAAATCTATGTTTCATGGATGGTACGGCCAGAAACTTAGGGCCGTATGCACGGGTCGGACTTTAGCCTAAGTTACACTTTCTCTTTGCTGGAAGCGTTGAGAAAAGTAAGACTTTGATGGAAAGTGTGGTTGAAGTCCGACCCGTGCATACGGCCCTTAGTTTTTGCGGCTAAAAACTTAGTTTGTGAGCAAAAACGAAGTTTCCATAGTTCCGCATCCCCCGGAACTATCATTATCCTGGAACTACATGTATCAGTAACATTCTGGTCCAAAAATCATGTTTCTGGATACAAAAACTTAGTTTCTGGGCAAAAACTAAATTTTGAACCGTCGAAGTACTGCTTTATACCTCGTCCCCGATCGTAAAATACATACATGTACACTGTGTGCACAGGTGTGACTATGCAGGACCGAGGTATAAAACACAGGTTACGGTTAAAACTTAGTTTTTGCCCAGAAACTAAGTTTTTGCATCAGAAACTTGGCTTTTGGACCAGAATGTTAGTTATGGAACATGATGATAGTTCCTGGGATGCAGAACTGATGTTTCAGGTTGGAAACTTAGTTTTTGCTCAGAAACTAAGTTGCCCGCATGAACTACGTTGTCGAGCAGAATCTAGGTTTTTGCTCTTCTTGTCTTGGAACTACAGTTCAGCCCCCATATTCATAAACATACTTAAGTCAAAGTTCTGTACTTTATCTTTTGTGTTGAACAAAGGATAAGTGTCACACTTAGACTTCAGTCGTTTTATGAATACGGGGCCTGGAGTTGAAATAAGAGTTCCAAGAGCAAAACCCAAGTTCTGCGAGCAAAAACTTAGTTTTCAGCACTGTAAACTAAAGTTTCCAGAGCAAAAACCTAGTTTATGGAATCAAAAACAAAGAAATTCACCAAACATGAAAAACAGGTAAAATTGTCTTAGAGAAGAAGCGTGTACATGTAAGTGACATAGTCAGGGAGTGGCAGCAATGTCACAAACCCATAGAACCTCGGGTGGCGAGGGTGTCTTGACCTGCACTTTATGTACACCATACACGCTCAGTACATTAAAGTAGTTCCAGGAAGTAAAATCCACAAGTGTCATGGCTGCCCTGTCTCGGAAAATCTGGCAGCATTCATAATTCACGTGCGGAGTACTCTATGGGTCGTATTTTAGAACGTTCCTTAATCATAAGATCGACCTTAAGTCTATTGTAAAACCATCGAGAACAATAGATTTAAGGTGGACCTTAATGTCAAGGAACATTCTAAAATACGGCCCGAAATCTGTTGAAAATATTGCTNAGAGTATTCCAACGTACTCTATAAAATACCATCCAGACCATCCCATCATAATCTAACCACCAGCATTCGGACATGCCATATGAAGTAACATTATCGTGAACATTCCAACATGTTCCGACCACTAACTTTAGCAGGAGCATTCCAACATGCCCTGACCCTTTCCGCCAAGCAATCCTACATGCTTAAAATGTGTACCCTTCCAAAATTTACTACAACAAAAGGCCGACCGGTATCTATCTATCTATATCGCCCTCACACGTCAACATAGCCACACCATAGGCGAGGATTCGAACTGAAACCTCCCAACCAAGGCGAACACCCTAAAATCTCATGAAAAATGCACCAATCTTACGCTTTCACTACACTACGTTGTAGTTCCTATCCAACTACACTATAAATACGAGAAATAATCAGAAAAATCGGTGAAGCACTTACATAAACGGGTAAGGAAATCGGAGCGGAGCGAAAACGCGTGTTCCCGCGGCCATGCAACAAGCAAATCTATGCATGACGTCACTCGACACGTGGATTGTCACCTAGGATGGTCTGTCACTTTCATTTCAATATGTTCAACCACTAGCGACACCCTTTGAGGCAGTGTGCTTTGGTTCCCATTCAAAAAGTTAGCAGTCACGTTGAACAAAGTTTACATCACTGGCCCGCGATGCATTTAAGACACCCCCAGCTCACTGTTTTTATGGTCCACTGTGCTTTATAAAAACAGAAATTTTTTGAGCAAAGTCCCAAGAATTACAGCTTAATTACATTACGTAATCAAAAACAAAGAAATTCACCAAACATGAAAAACAGGTAAAATTGTCTTAGAGAAGAAGCGTGTACATGTAAGTGACATAGTCAGGGAGTGGCAGCAATGTCACAAACCCATAGAACCTCGGGTGGCGAGGGTGTCTTGACCTGCACTTCATGTACACCATACACGCTCCGAACATTAAAGTAGTTCCAGGAAGTAAAATCCACAAGTGTCATGGCTGCCCTGTCTCGGAAAATCAGGCAGCATTCATGGAATTCACCTGCGGAGTACTGTTGAAAATATTGCTATCAAAAGGGGTGGACTAAGCAGAAAAAACTCAAGCTTTATGATACATGTACGCATGTTGTTTGATCTTCAAAGTGTAACATTTCTTGGGAAAGTGTTCCGACTACTTGTCTTTTGTTTCAGCTTTTTAGCTACTTATTGCATTCTAAGACGCGTCTCATTCAATTCCTTTTGACTGATAGACCCCGCGCAGGTGCCTTCATTTTCGTCATATAACTTGTACTTTTATGGTATTTTTACATGTTTTATTTACAACGTCTGACCACGTTCCAAAAATTCACAACGTCAGCTTGCCCTTAAGATTGAAACAAAAAAAAGGTTGAGTGGCGGGTTTAAATCATGGAGTTGTGTGGGTTTTCATCCGATTGGAAGCATAAAGATAGGTGATGAAGACAGGATTTGCAGTCGTGATTAAATCAGAGTTGGAGACTGATAGTGCACAATGTACTTTTGCGTGTTTTTTTCCTCTCTGGTTAAGCTGACACATCGCCGCAAGCAAATGAAATTGAAAACCACGCCAACAACCATTTTATCAAAAGAGCATAAATTTCCCTTCGTTTTTCGATCGCCAGAAACCTCAGAATGTGATTTTGGGAAAAAGAACCGGGACGCCATTTTAACGACCCAAAGCGGTTTCGTCCTGTGACTTATCACTGGCATTTGGCTACCACTTCTTTGGTCAACCTGCCATTTCTCATAGGGATTTAAATACCAAGAGTTCTTCCCTAAGCAATCAGGTAAAGTAGGTTTCAGCCCCATAAATCTATTAACCGAAAGATGGGGTGACCCGGGCATGCCGGGTGCCTATCAATCAACCAGGGTAGGAAAATTCGTTAGAATATTTTGTTACATTCACGCGTTAGGATGATGTCAGTTCGATTATTGGTAGTGGCCAGTTTTCTCCAAAGAAGACGTATGAAAGCAAATTTGGATCTTGTGTGGACCTATCCACAAGCCAAGATTTCCAATCCAAAACTAGTGAACAGGGCCGACCGCATAGGAAGTCCGATAGTGCTTTCGGTGCCTATCGGCGACTTAGTTAATGGGAAAATGCGTTATAACTAACTGCTGATAGGCGCCGGTAGCACTATCGGACTTTCTATGCGTCGAACCTGGGCGACGTCTTGGCAGGTGCTAAAATGTGGCCACACTTGCCATATGTGCCGCCCACACAATTAGTGCTACCGGCGCCTATCGGCAGTTAGTTACACATATAACGCATTTTCCCATTAACTAAACCGCCGATGGGCAGCGAAAGCACTATCGGACTTTCTGTGCCGTCGGCCCTGTTCTCTCGTCCGCTGCCATTTTGAACAGCGTTCGTCTCTCGGGAGCCTTTGAATGTTCTCTCAATAATATCAATTCATTTTTGTGATTTTTATTCACTACGGTAACCGGTATTCTGATCTACAATAACCGAAAAATTTTACCCTTGGTGGTGCATTCAGCACCAATGTAATGACTAGAAATCTCAGCGGGAAAAAATATTGATATTGTCAGCCCGCTAATCGTGTGAACAAGCACAACAGCACTGTTTTGCTGCTTTCCGATAAATCCGGAGACCGTGCATATTAATATAGAGTTTTCGCAAAGCCCCTGAAACGCCAAAGGCGAACGTCTATCCTTTTGTTCGGTGCTCTATTCGTTCCACCGAACAATGGGGTTGGCGTTCACGTTGGCGTTTCGGGGGCTTTGCGAGAGGTCCCTATTGATGAGAGGTTGGTCGCGGAGTACATCACGAACCACCTTAGTGTATGCAGGCCTACCTAAAAAATAAGCACACGATTTCGTCAGAAACCCCCTCGTAGCCTACTGTGATCGGAAAGTTCGGTATACCTTGCCGTTCAAACTTGGCTGTCACTGGGATGAGAAATGCAAACAGAGAGAGCGAATTCGTCCTTTCGTCGTATCTCATTACCGCAGCTTATTCAACCGGTGATGTACATGTAGAGTAGCTCGCGTGGTCCCATTGGCAATCACAGAAAGCGGCCAAAACCAAACGAGCTGGAAGTGTGTAATGTCTTACCTACCCGCCAAGTACGTCGTTGTAGTATCGACAAATTTCATGGAGGCACAATGTAGGTGGTCTCGGCTCTTGTGAGCCAGAAAAAGAAAATCGTGTAACACAAGAATCTAGAAATGCCCAAGTCTAACGTATCTTACATTATGCAGTTGCAATCCTATATACTAGTAAGCGTGTTGAAACGCCTCTTTTTTGTAAAGCATTCTCGCTACAATCTATAGGCCTAAATGGCTTCCAAACTCACTGGCACGCATCCCCCTGCAGAATAGATGAATTTCGCCAGCAGCCATCTTGCCAAAAATAGGTCATCACCATGGAGATTTTTTCAAGAGTGACAGATGATTGGTTCACACATCCCCAGTGGTGGAAATCGCCATGACGTAGACTGGTCCCCTGTCGTACCGCTCCTTCCTCCACTATTACGACAGGCTGCGTCCGCCATGTTTGCCGGAATTCTGACACACGTGTATGCAAATGAGCAATAAACACTCGTAACGTTGCGGGAGTCTCTAAAAATGGATGATGAGCGCATGACGCGACCCTTGATGACCTCTGGTTGACCAATCACATGCCAAGTTGGCTCTCAAGATGCCTGTCGTAGAAGTCAACGCAGGCATACGACAGGGGACCAGTCTAGCCATGACGATGACCTAATTTTGGCAAGATGGCGACGAGCGAAACTCATCTTGGCCTACAATTGTACACACGACGATGACCCAAAGAGTCATGAAAGACACATTCTCCCAAACCCACATGGCGATCTTGCAACATACATGTACATGTGCGTGTACATCAGTAACCCGCTCAGTGTGCATTTACTGCACCCATTCACTTTGCATGCTGTGTGTTATAAAAATGCCCACAGGACATCACATAGAAATATCTTTGGATCCTCAAGATGACAGACAAGTACTGTGAAAGAATTTGAACTGATTGCGAGGCCAGAGAGGAGGACCATGTAACTAGTGTAAAATGTTCTCGCGTTGTATTCACGGTAGGCTACAACAATACAAGGATATCAATTTTCAAATTCAAATTTGGTAACTGATATCATGATATTGATTAACTGTGTGGTACAAAACTCATTGCCTGTTAAATTGTTTATGGTATGCATCTAACAATGCTACACAATTGTAGATTGAGCACGACGGGTTTATTTTGAAGACAGTTTTTGGGTTCCGCACAAGAGCGTGTTTTCTTGTTTGTTGTTGTTTGATGTTAGACATCGATATTCGAGCACACTGATCGCGTCTCAAGATAGCCAATGCGCGGGCTGGCTCACCTGTCTTCTGAATTTTAGGAAAAATATAAAGTACGTGTACTTGTGTGACAGACTGTCATAAGCTCTTCCACTTTGCTCTCAGACGTATCAATTGCCATTAAAAATTCACAGTAGGGAGTCTACGAGTCGAGTGCATTAAACTTTGAAATCACCGCGGGCAATATTGATTATTTCTTACACATCTCAGTCCTGCCTTTCGGCAAGCAGGGTCAATACCGTCATTTGACTGCCGCAGACGAAGATGCAACAATTTCAGCAAATATTAGAAGACTACTTACGAGAAATAATGAAGAAACGCCATATTAGCTGCGCTTCCATTAATACAGCTTTTATATCCGGTCTTAGTACCGGTGTCTACCGCATGTAAAATAAGACCGGATATTTCACGGCTTGCGCTTCCACTAACAGGATTTGAGGTAGGTACATGTAAGTTCGGCTACAGATGGCGATACGCGGAGTGAACCGCGTATTGTTCTGGTACTTTTGAACATGCACAATGTCGCAAGCGATCTTACGCCACCTGTAGCCGAACATACAAATAGAACCGGACTTATTGCCATTCCACTAGAGAAAACACCGGTGTTGATCCGCATCTACGGTAATTTAGATTCGGAGTATACTCGGCTATGATATCCGAGCTTAATAGATCCGCACTTATTTAGAACCGGACTTATTAAACACGGACGGGACATCTTGTAATGGAAGCAGAATAAGCCCGGACAAATACCAGCTTTTTCTGTAATGGAAGCGCAGCGCTATATAGCCACGCAAAGCTTTATTAAACTAACCAATCTTGCAGATGATTTGGTGTTGAAAAAGCAATGGGAGCTGTCAGTCAGTTGACCTATAGGAGTCACTACGGTCCAATTCAATGCATGTCGGGCGCATTCATGGTTGACTGAGTACCAACCAGGAGAAAATTCTTTTTTATTTGTCCGGTAGAACTTTGCTGCCATCTTTCGGCAATAGGCGCGGCTGACTGCTCCTATTCCCCATGGGGAATATTTAATGAATTTACCTCATTTGCTCCCTCTACGACGATCGGGTGGTCAAAATAGAGGTTTCGCAAATGTGACGCAACACGAATTACGAAATACGAAATTCAACTTCATTTCCAGGACCTAATGTATTTCTGGAGATGGTTGGTACCACAACACTGTTCCTCCTGCCCTGCGTCTTTTAACATGTCATGTAAGACCGAAAGAGTTATGGTGCATCTTGAATTTTTAAATTTCCGCTTCGTATGTACGAAGTGGAAACGAAAGATAAGTTTCAAAGTTTAAAATACACCGCAGCTCTCTCGTTCTAACGTCATACGCTAAAAGACGCTCTTGCAGCAGGCGATATTTGTGGTACCAACCATTTCCTGAAATACATGTACATTACGTCATGGAAATGAAGTCCAGTTTCGTATTTCGTTCTTCATTTTTCGTCAGATTTGCGAAACCCATCACCAAAGCAACACCGAAGCAACTGGGTCCTAAAAGCTGCAAATCTTCAAAACCCTTTTTCGATTTCGGACATACATGTAGTTTTGGATTTAGGAAGTTCACGACATCTCTGTTTTTGAATGTCCGCCAAACAATAAAACGGGTACTGCCATACGGCAGACATTCTCAGTAGTTACACCTGTCTTTTGCGGCATCGGTGGCATGAGTTAAAACACTCAAGAGCAAGTCGTTAAACTCTTTATTGCTTTTCTTTGGAGGGAAAATCATTCTTTATCTCCGGCTGCACCGTCTTCCAGTGGGCATGATTATATTATTGGGGATTACGCCAACGTAATTTACTTTCCTCTTGATAAATGTCATGAAAAGGTCACAGTTGGCTCACAAAGGTGGGAAACAACTCAAATGAAACGTTAGCAGTTTTTCCGTCCCTTTTTCATGTAGTCAAAAGCAAGCGTGGGTCAAATGGTATCAGTTGGAAAGAAATTAGCTAAGAGGACTTTCACAGCTCCGGACGTACGATTATAGGTCGTAAAAGGGAAGAATTGTTGGAGCTGCCTTGTAAAACAAGTGGAGGAAACAACAAGCCCTGGGTTTTAAAATATATTGTTAGTAAGCAGGATTTTAAATCATTGGTCAACAATCGAAAATCGACGCCGCGGGCTGGGCCGGAAGAGCAGAAAATTCTGACTGCTTGTTATGACCGGTATGCCAATCTGAAGAGGTCGCCACCATCGTTCCTCGGCTAAGACCTCTGAAAACGGCTAGGCACAGCACAAGATTCTTGTGCTCAACGATTTTACAAGTTATTTTAATAAAGTAATCGTAGCAAAGCCAAATACATACAATCGGTAAAAATGGTAACTCATCCTCTATTTTTTTTAATTTTATTATTCAATTTATTTATAGTGGATGCCGCGGTATCAGTTATCATTAATGGCTACCCACTACATACAATAACATCTCCTCTACTGGTGAAATGCTTTTTTATGGAGACATTCCTTCCTGCAAACTGCAGGATATCTACAAAAACAATGATTGTGATCGTTGAATATTGACCTCATCCAATAGAAGTTGACATGGGATGTCGAGGTGGCGTAGTGGAAAATTCTGCGACTGCCACCAATGAGATCGCGGGTTCGATCTCCGGTCATTCCGGCGGCATTATGTGGTGCAGAGGACGATCTCTCCTCGACATCGTAAGTTTCCTCGGGGGCTCCGGTTTCCTCCTATATATCGGAGATATCACCCAGTATTGTTTGATGAGTACATGTAGCTATAATGCTCTGAGTTGGCGCTTGCACTCCTGAAATATTGTGTTTTTTTGGAAAAAGCCATACGGTGTGAAGGGAAAGGCATGAACAACAAATGACAATAATTCCAAGTGTCAAAGGCTAACGAAAACAAGACATTTCTATAGGCTACGTTCGGTGAAGAGATAATAATAGGGAGGTTTCGAAATCAAACGATAAACGTAAACGTTAACGACAACTTTGTTTTTGTACCGAAAATGCAATGCAAAATCTATTTAATGTGTAGTATGAAAAATAACGTTGTCGTAAAGTTTTGGTTTATCGTTTGATTTCGAAACCTCCCCAGTAGAGAGGTTTAGGAATCAAACGACAAACGTAAACGTTAACGACAACGTTATTTTCGTACCGAAAAGGCAATACGAAATCTGGTTAATGTGTAGTGTGAAAAATAACGTTGTCGTAAAGTTTACGTTTATTGGGGAGGTTTCGAAATCAAACGATAAACCAAAACTTTACGACAACGTTATTTTTCATACTACACATTGACCACATTTTGCATTGCATTTTCGGTACAAAAATAACGTTGTCGTTAACGTTTACGTTTATCGTTTGATTTCGAAACCTCCCTATTGTTTTGTTTCTAAACCTCCCTTGTGAGTTTTCGCAAAACACGAAATTCAGCTTCATTTCCAGGACCTGATGTATTTCTGGAGATAGTTGGTATCACAATGTCCCTACTACCAGTGCGTCTTTTAGCATATCATGAAAGACCGCGATCTGAGAGTCATGGTGCATCTTGAATTTTTAAATTGCCACTTCGTATCAACGAAGTGGAAACGAAAAATAAATTTATAAGTTTAATATACACTGTACACCGCAACTCTATCGGTCTAACGTCAAACGCTAAAAGACGCTCTTTCAGCAGGCGATATGTGGTACCGTCTCCTGCAGAAATTACGTCATAGAAATGACGCCCATTTTCGTATTTCGCCCTTCGTGTTTCGTCAGATTTGCGAAACCTCCCTAATAGCGAGGTTTCGCAAATTGACGAAACACGAAGTAAATACGAAATTCAACTTCATTTCCACGACATGTATTTCTGGAGATGATTGGTACACAGACAAATATCCCTGCTCCCAGTGCGTCTTTTAGCATATCACGTAAGACCAAGCGAGTTTGGTGCATCCTGAATTTTCAAATTATTTCCACCTCGTGTCTACGAAGTGGAATCGAAAGATAAATATCAAAGTTTAATACATACACCGTAACACTAGCGGTCTAACGTCATACGCTGAAAGACTCTTGCAGCAGGCGATACTGGTACCAACCATTTCCTGGAATACATTACGTCATGGAAATGAAGTTCAATTTCGTATTTCGTACTTCGTGTTTCGTCAGATTTGCGAAACCTGGATCTGACCGATGTCGAGGAAAATCATACTGCTAATGCGACAACTTTGACACAATCGACGGCTAAAATCGATGAGTCTAACGGAATTCCTATCCATCATCTAATCAAGGTATCATTCGACCGTGCCTCATGTCATGACTGGGGACTAATCTACTTAGAGACGTTCGATATTGCCAAACGTTCAGGCTCGGTCATTTTACGCTTGACGCCTCTTTAACATGTTTGAGTGGATAGTTGACAGGGAGCTATGACAGAGGGACAACTGTTTATTCATGCAGAAATTGTTCGGACGAGGAGATTGGTGCCTTGGTACTCTTTTTTTCTTTGGGTGTAAGAACCCTTTTAGGCAATCTCCCTGGCCAAATCGCTTATCAAAGAAATTTTGAGGGATGAACGTGGGGAAGCTTACTTCTAGCCATCCCTGAGATCTTCTGGTCCATGATTGTACAGTCATGGACATTAGTTTATCTACACCTGATACTTTGAATATTTAAAATACTAATGGGTCAATTGTAACACGGTTTGTTGCACATGAAAGTACATCTTGTTGGTCATATTTCTGCATCAAAACTTTTGGAAGTTTGAAAATATCGTAATTGTGTAAATAGTTCATTAGAAAAAAACTTAAAAATCAACATTTTTATTATTAAACTTTTTTGTGAACTTTGTTGCAGTTATGATACAGTGTACCTTTCTAAGGATTGTGGGCTTTGTTTCATCAAAATCTGTTGAGTAGTTGCTGAGATATTTGAGATTATCAAAATTTCGATAATTTGAGAATTTCCTGTTTTTCACAAAATTTTGATATCAGTAGACAGAGCTCACCTAAAAACATAGAAGTATGACGTTTTGGAACTTTTAGCGTAAACTGGTTAGAAGTTGAGCATATTTTTCAAAAATGTCAACATTTTGATACTTTGAAAAATGTGCAATACTTTTGCCCAGTTAACGCAAAACAGTTGCCACTTTTGTAAACCCATATTCTGAAGTTAACTTTATATGGCATCAAAATTTCCTGAAAAGCATGAAAGTCTCAAATTACCAAATTTTGATAATCTCAATATATCTCAGCAACCACTCGACATATTTTGATGAAACAAAGCCCAAAATCCTTAGAAAGATCCAGTCTATCAAAACTGCATCAAAAATCACAAAAAGTTACACAATAAATATATTGATTTTTAAGTTTTTTTTCTGATGAGCTATTACATAATTACGACATTTCCAAAATGCTGATGCAGAAATGACCAACAAGATGTACTTTCATGTGGAACAAACCGTGTTAAATTTGCCCAGTATTATTTGAAACATTCAAGGTATCAGGTGTAGATAAATCTGTGTCCATGACTGTACATGAAATTTATATGCACTGTACATCGAAATGAACCCTGATATCCAATAAAAGAGATTCGATCCGCGTATATAAACATTTTTCTCAAAGTGTTCAGTCGCTGGAATCTGGAAAAAAAGTAATCATTCTAAATGCCGATTGGAACATAATACGTGCTATGATTTATACAACAATCCTGATTTCGAAAATCCGACATCTGTTGGACACGAGTCGCACTCACAGTTAATACGATAGCCGGCATACTTGTTTATCCCCACCTCTCTGGATAATTGCTGACGTTTTTTTTCAATGTCCACAGACAAGTCGATCGGCTAAGCCATTCATCGTCTACCCTCTTAATCTCCACATCAGTCAACTGGCGGCTACCAATCACAAAGCAAACTCGAGACGTTCGCTTGCCGACCTTGTTGATTCAATCCACTACAAGGACACTCTCCTTCACATTTGATATTGGCAAACGAATACTTAGTTTTTTTTTCTGGAGATAGGCTAAGGCCAAACGGCAAACAGCTGTGCATGCCTTGATCCCGCAGTTGAGAGACCGAGGTCGTCATGTCACGGCTGATGAGTATTCTAACAAACACGATTACAAGTAACCTCCATTTCGTCGTCCATATTGTCCCTTCGGGTTTCGGATCTCTTGTTTGTGTTGCGGCCTTCCGCTTGCGTCAGGATGTTACCAATCATCGCCGACGGGAAAATAAGACGCCACTTGCTGAGCGGTTAGTGATAAAGCCCGGAATGAAACGAAACGAAATGAAATCCTCGAAATCATCGAAATGGGACTCGCAAGGAATTTGAGAATTGACGTAGGCCCAATAAGTGTCATTATGCTGCAGATGTATGCTTCCGCCTTGAGGTTGACGTTTTTTCGACATACCACACAAAATCAAATTGAATTATGATTTTAAAATCAACAGAATCATCATGTACGAAATTCCCTTCGGTGCTCCTCACGTTACCGCCAGTTTTTGTTCTGCGTTTTCTTCACTCATTCGGTTGGTGCATAAAGCAAGCGTCAATAGTGAGCTTTCGCAAGCGCCCGGTTAGGCCCTACGGCGACGTTTATCTATATTGTGTGGGTATACCCAAACAATAGATAAACGTTGTCGTATGGCCTAACCGGGCGCTTGCGAAAGCTCACTCTTGTCGGAGCAGGTTCTACGTTAACCACTTTATCGGTAGTATTAAAATAAGACAATAAAACGAAAATAAATTGATGCAAATCATGCCCATTTCGATGATTTCATTTCGTTTCGTTTCGTTTTGGGTTTTATCACTACCCTTGCTGATCTGTATCTGCTGTCATTATTACATTTGAATACATTTCCCTGACAGTATTTCCTTCATTGTAATCCTTTATTGGAAATTTGTTTCGTTGACTGTCACGATCCCTTCCATCTTAGTGGCTGAGCTTGTCAGAGTGGGGCAAACCATCGTACGGTATATAGCCTACATGTATTCTCTACCAACCCTGCAATCCCTCCTAGCAGTAGTTGAATGGCTGTTTCCTGTGAACTACGTAGGGCATGGAGAGAGCAGTCTCTAATAATTATCGAGGAAGATCTCCTGTTTCCCTTCCCAACGGCGCTGATGCAGCACTATGGGTCTTCTACGATGAGACGATAATATTAGTACATGTACATCGTACTGCGAGGACTTTATTAAGCGCCTTAGCAGCACAGTCAAAGGCAGCAGTGCTCTCAGAGAACTTTTCTGGGGCACTCAAGGAGCAGCGCATCACTTGATCGTTTCCTTATTTCAGATCCAGGGATGAAATAAAAAGTCGACGGTTATTCGAATCGCTGCTGCCTCTGAAGCACTAGTCACATCTCTTACCATTGGGCACAAATTTGTCCTGCCGTTAAAAACATGGAGAAGGCTAGAAAGTCAATAACGACCAATTTAAATGTTGACAAATTAGCAATTATAATCTATAAAAATCTAGAAATCTTATGGTCAATTGAGGGGTTATTTTCAACTTTAAAAATGTTTTTTTTTTGATGTCATGTCAGTGTTTAAGTCAAATCTTCCGAGATTGTATGCCTCTTTTCATCTTTCAAAGGGAATCCAACAGTATAGACTTTAAAATACATTGTAATCTTGTAAGCTGTGAACAGCTTTTGTACTTTATACAAGGGAATCTACTGTAGGCGTATATAGCTTCGCATGGTGTGTTCTTGATTGTGATCGTCGTGACAAATGATAAAGACCAATGAAACAGGAGCAACGCATCGTACATTTGAGGAAATCGTTGGTGCTGGTCATTAAAAGGAACCTTCCCCTCATTGATATATCCCTGACAAAAAAAATTCTGATTGATCGCTCAAAGCGTTCTCAAGTTAATCGACGGAAACCGAAATCAAGATGGCCACCATAGCCGCCATCTTGGATGTGCAACGGTGCTGGTCATGGAAAAAATTCGCTGAAAGTGTTGTCAAGTTAATTGACGGAAACCAAAATGTTAACGGACACCGACGCCACACCGCGCACAGGCCCCGACATAATGCCGCAACCTTCGGAGGTCGGAGCATAAAAAGTGATTAATCGGGGTGTCCTTTATACATGATTGTGTCGGGGCACATTACAACTTTAATTTATCGAGTTTACTTCTGGTCATATTTTGTTTCGGTCAAGGTCTGCCACAGAAGTAATCTTGATCAATAACATATCTTAAATTGCTATAAAACTGGTGATTTATTGATGTACTTATTAACTGCAATGAAATTTCTCTTTGCTCGCATCGGATATCAATATTGAAATTGACACTCTGGCAAGGTCATTTCATCTGCGACAGACATTAATGGATACTTTATTTGACAAGAAATCTCTTGTTTCTGAGGATCAAAAGATTTGACCAATTACAACAATATACAATGTATACTGTTAGTCCAACATGTTTGCAGTAAGCAGTATGAGTTAAATGGCATAAATAAACTACTGTGTGGTACGACAGTCACCGACCTTCACTGGCTGCCTGTCTCTGACAGGATAGAATATTTATGTTGCTTGTTTATAAATGTCTTCACAACTCTGCCCCTACTATATGTATACATTAGCGTACTTTACCGACCAAAGCGTAGTCATACACTATTGGTGCAGCCGAAGAAGAGATTGATATTTTGTGACCAAGCTTTCTTCTCTTCTGCAACCTCAAGGCTATGGAATCAATCTCCTGCTACGTTGAGTCCTCGGTCGTTACCTCCACAGATTCTTTACCATTCGACGTATGTTAGTGAGGTTTCGCAAATCTGACGAGAGACGAAGTACGAAATACGAAGTCAACATCATTTCCAGGACCTAAATGTATTTCTGGAGATGGTTGATAACACAAATGTCCCTGCTACCAGTGCGTCTTTTAGCATGTCATGTAAGACCGAGAGAGTTACGATGCATCTTGAAGTTTTAAATTTCCACTTCGTATCTACATGTACGAAGTGGAAACGAAAGATAATTTTCAAAGTTTAATATGTACACCGTAACTCTATCGGTCTAACGTCATGCGCTAAAAGACGCTCTTGCAGCAGGCGATATTTGTGGTACCAATCATCTCCCGAAATCCATTACGTCATGGAAATGAAGTCCAATTTCGTATTTTGTACTTCGTGTTTCGTCAGATTTGCGAAACCTCACTATTTTGTCAGCGAAGTAGACATATATCCCACATACTGTTGGAATGATCCCGAAGAAAGAAATAGATATATTGGCTTATCGACGATATATGATGCCACACATATTTTGAATACTCTCCGTTCTCGCCATTACTCTATGAGTTGAATTGTACTTTCAAACTATTACATTGTCCTGTAACAGTACATCAACGAAAACGGGGCGACATATCCAATTTACTCTCAAGTTTCTATTCTCTAGACACAGCTGAGCTGAGCAGAATAGGTAACAATTGCTTTCTCTGGCTGGTATAGTAAAATAGCGAGGTTTCGCAAACCTGACGAAACGCAAAGTACGAAATACGAAATTGGACTTCATTAATTATTTCAGGAGATGATTGCACCATAAAATATCGCCTGCATTCGGCTCGGCCTCGCCCGGCCTCCTTCGGGTACTTCGGGATTTGTCGGGAGTCCGGCTCGGCTGTATAACAATACGCGCCATCTTGAAACTGAAGTGGGTCCTCAGTTCCGGCGATTTACTAACCCATTCGTCCGCCGGATAAAATATAGTGCCCAGGTGATGGTGTCTAGAATTACACGATATACGCATATTTTTTGAAAATTCATCATTGTATATATGAATTACTTAAAACTATAGATTTATGCGTACATAAGATCAAGAAAAGTATGATATTATGTTGCTGGATGCTGCATGTTGTCTCCCAGTGTTCCCGGAAATCAGTCTACGCATGCGCAGTACGTATTAAGTAGTGCTCCTAACGCGGATGAATGTCTATCCAAGATGGCGGTATTCTTCATACAGTAGAGATACTTTTCGTCTCGTCAGAAGTGAAACATCGAAAAAGTATCTCACAACGTAGAATGATATCGCCTGCTGCAAGAGCGTCTTTTAGCATATGACGATAGACTGATAGAGTTACGGTGTATATTAATCTTTAAGTTTATCTTTCATTTCCACTTCGTTGCTACATGTACGAAGTTGAAATTTAAAAATTCAAGATGCACCATAACTCTCTCGGTCTTACATGATGTGCTAAAAGACGCACTGGCAGCAGGAACACTTGTGGTACCAACCATCTCCAAAAATACATTACGTCATGGAAATGAAGTTGAATTTCGTAGGCTATTTCGTACTTCGGGTTTCGTCAGATTTGCGAAACCTCACTATTATTTCTCTCCAACGAAACGATAGGACGTTCACCCCACACCTCCGCAAAGCGTGTGGATAAACCAAGTCTAGAGTTTCGTGGTTGACGAAGCTAATCAACGATAATTCCACCCATTTTTTCGTTCGACATTTTCTCCGCTCCTAACAAGAGCTCACGGGAGCAATGTCGGCTAATCATTACGCCTAAAAGTGAGACGGAAGTAGCCCCCGGCCCAAGGTTATTATCGGGAACAACGGCAACACCTCCGGTGAAGACCATCCAGGTCGTGGCAAAAGGTCATCATCTACACGGTGCCAGAGTTTATGACATTGTGGTACATAAATACCTGGTGAGTTTCGTCGTTATTGTGATACATAATATGTGGTACTTTTCGGCGATGAATAAAATACCTCTTTCATCTCCTCAGTCTGCGATCTTCCAAATCAGGCAACCTATCGAGAAAGAGGAAACTGAAAGCAGTGGTCATGTGATGACATATCTTAACTAGAACTTTGAAATTTGCTTACCAGCAAATTTTATAGTCCCCACAAATGGGAAATTCATAAAAGGTACTGTAGTTCCCATAAAAAATTGTTAGTTTATCATTCTTGTCATCTGAAGAAACTGTTGTATTGTGATCATACATGTACTTAAAACTCAAGTCATTGTGCTACAACCGGCATCTATCTTGAGGAATGTCAACTAACCTAATTAGTATGCGAGCATGTGCTCTTGTTTTGACTGGAGACTGACCATGTGACTTTGTTGTGTCTGGCTTGGGACCATTCCAATTCGAGCACATGGCATTGTTTACGTGCAGATCGCCTGCCATTGGCTGATTTCAGCTTGACCTCGCCGAAGTTCAAGTTCATGTTTATTCATGAGCAAAATTGTGAATATTTAACAAAAAACGCTTAAAAAGTAATAATGGAAATGGGCAGAATTTTGAAAATCTTTGTGCATCCTTCACTGGATAAGATGACCATCTATGAGACTGCGGCAATGGATGTTGAGTTTATTCAGTCGTTTGACTGGGCTGCCTCCATAATTGTCGTGTAATGAGCCAGAAACCAGAACATAAACCTAGTAATCACAATATAGTCCCACTGCGTGTGGGGACTACATGTATAACTATCCGTTTACTGTGTAGTAACACCGGAACGGACCGGAATGTCTCGGATTGGAAGCAAATATAGCGAGGTTTAGCACCTTTCCGACTCCGACTCCGACTACAACTACGAGAATGAATTGCAGTCCGCTGTGGACATCCTTGATAAAAACGATTTGATAGACGTTTGCAAATTGTAAAATGCCTTAACTTTGTGGCAGAATAATTTTGACTCTTATTCGGAAGTGCACCTAAATCGCAAATATTATAGTCGTATTTCAAGTAGTAACGACTAGGATTATTACGAGTTCAATATTCATAATTTATCGGTATTTCCGATTTATAATGCCGAATGTTTCTGCCTTCAATTTATGGTGTTTGATGAATTGAAAACGTCTACCAACTCGTTTTAATCAAGGATGTCCACAGCGGACTGCAATTCCTTCTCGTAGTTGAAGTCGGAGTCGGAGTCGGAAAGGTGCTAAACCTGTCTCTTGTGGCTTGATCAACGAGTTTGGATACAATGGGCCGATTTCGCAAAACGCGTTTAAGACTTAGACGCGTGTAACTTCACTAAATGCACGCACTTCCACCATGCATTTGACGAAGTTACACGCGTCTAAGTCTTAAACGCCCTTTGTGAAAACGGCCCAATATAGCCTTTCAATATCATAAGAAACCAACAAAAGTGACATGTGTTTGGTTTCCGTCAATTAACTTGACAACACTTTGAGCGATCAGCCTGAATTTTCTTGTGAGAGTTTGTCTCTACAAGGCAGGGGAAGGTTCCTTTCGATGACCAGCACCGCTGCATATCCAAGATGGCGGCTATGGTGGCCATCTTGATTACGGTTTCCGTCAATTAACTTGAGAATGCTTCGAGCGATCAACCAGAAATATTTTGATCAGGGATGTATCTATGAGGGGAAGGTTCCTTTTAAATGACCAGCACCAACGCTTTCCCCAGATGTACGATGCGCTGCTCTTGTTTCATTAGTGGTGTTATCATTTGTCATCACGGGTGTTAGAACCTATAGCTTCGTGTACATGGCTTTCTCGTAAAGCGTGATGACCATATATGGCAAACGTTGTGGTCAGTTTGCGGTTTGCGGTCAAAAACCGGGAGCACTAAATTAGAAGTTCACAAAAAAGTATTCTCCCCGCAGATTCAACCTTGATTAGGTGAGAAGTAACGCTAATAAGTTATGTAATCATTTTTTTTGATCCATGGAGAATAAACGGTGATTTTGACTTTAAACCTGTTTTCAATACAAATTCATTCCTCTTTTGGCATTGTTCGCCTTTTATAATTTGTGTGAATGGGAGGTACGTTTTATTGTATTTCATTGTGTAGGTCTACTCGAAACGGGAGACATTCGTTAGAAATGTTGGCAAAGAGATTCTTCATTAAACAATCAGCATTAGCTTAGTGAGAGATCCCTCTACAAAGTTATGTAATGATTTTTTAAGATAGTACTTTACAGCCAAAAACAATGGCATGAAACTTTGATGTGGGCGTACACATGGATTTTCGGCCTATTGTAAGTTCATGCTAAATAGGTATAAAGAGGAAGGGCCTAGCGCCTTATTTCCAGTTGTTACCGCTTGGTGTCAGCAGCGCATGGGACCTCACAGCTCATTAAAATTGAGAATAATATCGTCTTCTAACACCCGTGTCATGACGATAACAATCAAGAACACACCATGTGAAGCTATATACAGTAGATTCCCTTGTACATGTACATGGAAATAGCCAGACAGTATTGGTGGGGAGTGGCCAGGCCCGTAGCTAGCATAGGGACAGGGGGGCAAATGCCCCCCCCCAGGCCAATTGTTCAAAAAATTTTTTTTTTCATCAAAATCTAATGGGATAAAAGATCAGAATTGTTCGTGTCTCAGAGTGCAAGAAATTGACCTCAAATCGCATCTCAGAGCTTCTAATTTTCAAAATTTTTCTGGGGGAGGTTCCCCAGACCCCCGCAAAACACGTCCCTTTGGCGCTCGAAGGCCAAGCCTACGTCCGGTCAGCTCGTTTTGCTTAAAATGCCCCCCTAGCGAAAAAGAGCTAGCTACGGCCCTGGTGACTGCAAAAACATCTTATACATGTAGTAAGAATACGAGAGTATACAGCTTGAATTGAATTGGACTGATAAATTCAAACTGTTCCCTTGTTCCTCTTTAAAACAGACTCATTCGCTAGATTTAGTTTCCAAAGAAAATAGCGCCTCTGAGAGACAGGAGGAACCATTGATTTCCAACAAATGGATCTTGTCGGATAAATCGAAAGATCATAAAAAACAGGAACTATGTGATGCCATTCAGTTTCCATGAAGAAGTGTTTCCTTTGGAATTAACAAGAAAAACAGGTGTTAATTAAATTCGGAGTAAAGTCAGAGAAACAGAACGTAACACTTTTTTATTGGTGGGTAATTTTCCCTGTGACACGCTAGGTTTTACAATTGGTTACAAAACTCAGCATTTTCTTCTTGGCATCCATTCGTATTTTGCATTTGAATACTGCTCCGACTTCGAGAGCATTGACTCTTTGTATGCCTTCCTCATCACCGCCGAGCAACATATCTACGACATACCATGGCAAAACCAGCCTGGCCCAACGTTTCCGGCGGGTTCGTATAGCGCCCTTTGGCATTTCCTGCCGGCTCTCGGATTCAACTTTCGTCGCTATCAGGGCAATCGATGAATATCTTGTCAATCCGCTTTTTAGGAACTACTTCGAAGGAAGGAGAACGATGTCAAATGTTCTGCACTGGGTAACGACAAGTAGCCACTTGATCCCAGAAAAGGGCAGACCGCTGCGATTCCTCTCAGAGTAGGTGGATTGAGTGGGTGAAAGGATGAGTACGTCCCAGGTTACTAACAGGTCTGTCCCTGAGATGAGTAGAAAGGTACTCATAATGAATTCTATTTCTGCTCATAGTGAGTAGGTAAATACTCATAATGAGTATTTACCTCATTACAGTATTTACCTAATCACTGTGAGCAGAAATAGAATTCATTATGAGTACCTTTCTATACTCATGTCTCAGGGGCAAACCTGTTAATACCCCTAAAGCGGCGAATCCACTGTCCCGATCTTGGCTTGAGACGGGGTTGCGTTCCCTTGCGATCACCTTATATGGCAATCGGAAGTCCTTATAAGGTGATCGTAAGGGAACGCGACCCCGTCTCAAGCCAAAATCGCAAGAGTGGATCACCCGCTTTAAGTACTCATCCTGAGAAGGAAATTTCTTTCAGTGTACACGTCCCCGTAGTCGTCTATCACGAACGCAATGCTAAATAGACACGCAGTGGAACATCGCGTGAAATTGACGGTGCTTGTAGTACAATGTACCTATTGTAAGCTTCGTGTAACACCATCGTTGTTTTATGCAACAAGGCTGTTCTTGCGATCAAGCACTGTCCCTGGAGTGTTCCTGTGACCGGCAAAAGAATTCAGGTAGAAAAGACACCACTCAACACAGCACATAACGTTTATCGGGCTCTTAGTAGGAAATGGTACAACTGGGTATATATGGCGAACGGGTGGGATTAGGTGAGATATTTTCTTTGCCACCAAGAGTGAATTGGAGATTGTATCTCATGTGACACAAACATGGTCGATAAATGGGAAAAGGTTTTATCAGACCAAGAGTCCCCAGCGGACTTGACTTTTGCTTCTATTCATTAAAGATGAGCTTACCTGCTAAACCTGCTAAAAGAGAAACGTTAGATCTGAGCTTTTTGCAAAATTGCAGACTGGGTAATCTTCAACTTGACCTCGGGAACTTTATTTCTTTTCGCGAGAGGCGGGGTGACCCACTGCTGTTAGCTGTCAACGTCGTTCATACAGAGACATTTTACCGGTCATATTTTAATCGGATAATTAGCACCTGGAACGACCTACCTTTGTGCATGCGCGAATCTGTTAGCATAGATCATTTCAGGGCTGGCCTGCGTAGCTTCTATGAGAACCGTCTCCTCACAGGCTTCGATTCGGGCATGCCTTGTACATGGGTAGGTCGCTGCAGGTGCCCAACTTGTCGGCCCTAGTTTGTTTTATTTTAACCATAGTTTTAATTTTCTCTCTGTCTTTGTATTATTTGTTTCTTAGTCAGTTTTATTTTAGTTTTACGTGTTATTTAAAGAATTTATTTCTTGGGCGCCCTCAACTGCCTTAGTTTGGTGCTGGGTTAGCCCTTTGGACACCGGCTAGCTTATTGTGCAATGAATGTTTTATTGTTTGTTTTATGTACATGTAATACTTTCGTTATTTTAACCATTCATTTACTGTAAGCTTATTCAGTGTCTGTGTCCATAAATAAATTAAATTACATGTAAATTAAATTAAATTAAACAAAATGTCGGACTTGATGAAGTAAAGTGGAATATTCTTGTTCTAACAACATTTCTTTCACATTATTTTATTGTGGAAACCGTAATGAGGAAGAACCGCGAAGTATACTCTTGAATCATGCTCTAAAAGTTGTCCCAACAACTTTGGGTCGGAGCTAATAGTCTGGACGCAAAACCCCGTTTTTTCATGAAGTTGGGTTTTTTGTTCGGCAGCAATGTTTTTGCATAACATCTCTGAAGGGTGTACTTTCTGAATTCTCCGGGTGCCATACTGGCACCCTTGAGCGTTTTGAGGAAATCCCGTTTCCATGGCAACCGTCTTCGAATTTGATGATTTTTTTTAATAAAAGACCTTGGGCTGCACTCAGTCGCTAGGATAATGGGGACCCTAGCCCATTGCCTCAATAGCTGTCACTAGTGGTTAAAACTATTGAAATGAAACGGACATCCTGGTCCTGATCAATTTCTCACACAAAAGGTCTCCATTCTTTAGGACCTAGTTTCGATCTGAGTGCTGCCCTCTATCGTAGCTACGTTCCCCATTTGGACTCGTGTTTGTACGTGAGAAAGGCGTTGGGAAGTGGCGGATTTAGGGGGAGGCAGCGGGCGAGAGTGATGGTTTTTTGTTGATCTAGGGGGAGGCAGCGGGCGAGAGTGATGGTTTTTTGTTGATCTAGGGGGGCAGCGGGCGAGAGTGATGGTTTTCTGTGCTTGAGATGCCTGGAAAATGCATATTTGGCATCACATTTTTGAAAATTTTCGGGGTGGGGCCCTTTCCGGATCGGAAAGCTCGACCCGCCCATAAAGGGGAATGAGTAGGCCTTCATGTCCCGCCAGCGGAACCCTCTCGGGGGTTCTACGTTGGGCAAGATGGGCCATTCGGGCTCTTGACGGTTCCATGCTTAGGGTTCTGTTTGTTTCCTTTGGGAGTTCTTTGTGGGCGTGCAGGGCTTCTTTACGGGGCTCTGGCAGGGGATCTCTGGGTATAGTTGCGGCGGGGAGTCTCTTTGGCTGGGAGTGGGTGGACGTCTTATGTCATTGCTTTTGGCGTGACTTCTTTTTTCCTGAATATAAACTTTTCTTTGCAGAGTCTGTTGTTTGTCTTTCTGGAAGTTATCTTGAAATGTTGTCTCTAGTTTTCTACCTTCGGTGACCTTTATCCATCACCCACAAGGAGTTTTACATTCTATTGATTTCACTAATCTGCATTGTTCGTATATAATCGATCTATGTATTTAGGTTACCCAGTCTCTGTGGTGTCTCCGGCCTGTACCTCCTGTACAAACACATGAACTTTACAGATACGAGCGTCACAGCCGGGTTAGCGGAGTGTCACGTGTTTATTGTTCTTTTGTTCAGGTTAATACGCCCTATTTCTGCCCAGAGATACATTTAACTTTTATTCTTCATACATACGTGCAAACGAAAAAAAACCCCACAGGTCAAAGCTTACAAACTATTCAAATAATGTAATGTGTAGCTCCAACTCCAGATGATATTTACAACCGCAGCGCCGCCCAACGTCTATTTACACAACTCAACATCACATCACAATGACGAGAGATCCCGATTTGCAACGTCTTTATTTTGTAAAGGCGGATTTATACTTCGAACGCCGT